>JAQGAY010001234.1:0-15668 GCA_034698085.1 Polydesmus angustus | reverse complement strand
AAAAACAGCTAAAATTATTGTTGTATCGTTTGATCATACGCTCAAACTAAAATATTATTTAAACCATTATTTTATTTGTTTGCATTTAAAATAATAATTTTTTTTTCTTCTTCACAAAACTGACTCGTGAATCTCCTAAATTATTTTTGCGTTATAAACAAATTTAAAACGAGAAAAAAACGGTTTCGTTTAGTTTTTTATTTCGCAAAAAAACAGTGTGAACTTAATTGTGTTGCTCGGATTTGACTATTTTTTCATATTTTTGTTTCTAAATCGGTAAGCTACATAATATTCCTGCTCTTAACACTACCCCATGACGTCAACATGAGCGTGGATGATACTGATGACTGGTGTCGACTAATAATCTAAAAATTAGCTTCGCAGTTATTAAAGTGTTCTAATTCGAACAAAAGCCTTAAAAGCAAAATGCAGCAGGGTGTTTGAGAGATGAAAAGTGGGTGTTGGGGGGGGGGGTAGGTTAAGGGGGGTGGATAGGGGGTAGAGGCAAAAGTGAAGGGAAAAGAGACGTTGTGGAGGAGAATAAACTGAGTTAAATTAAATATGTCAGAGGCAAATAAAATTGGTGCAAGTTAAGCATACTGTACATGTAATATGAAAGCTCCTTTTTTAGTGCACATGCATGTGCAAGCAACGTGCATTGATACGAACATGTGGAATCGCAAATGCGTTTTTCCTATAAGCTTTTTGAGAGCGAGAGAGAAAAAAGTCTGCGGTTTTCTTTCATCAGGATTTTCTCTCTTGATGATTTCGCATGGGAAGCTGATTCATCGTCTTCTTTCAGCCCCAACGACCCACCTACCCTCAACAACAACTTACATGGTCACCATTGCTCCTCTTATTGGAACTTTTGCATTTTGTCGATTTATTAGCTTCCTCTTTCCTAGGGCCTTCATACTGCTACATCCACATACTGCATGCACTTCGTAAAAAGATATTCAAGTGGCGCCCTCTTTTATTATTTTCGACATTCTTTCTCCTACTATGCATTCATTAATCATTCAAATACAGAGTGCGCTGAAAATTTGAGGAAAAAGTAAATTATTAAGTAAATTGAAAATAATAGAAAACGACTTTCAATCAATGAATAAAAAATAATTATAAAATTAGTACCGTACTGGCAATTAATAGCTGTTATAAAGTGTGTACCGGTATGATAAAAAAAAAACAATGAAACATTTAATTTTTGCAGTGTAAAGTTATTGATATAATAAAGGTAGGCTTAGTTAGAAAATTTGGTTAGTTTTTCATCTTAGAATAAATTAAAAATTATTAATACCAGTATTTTAAAAGTAGATATTTATTATTATTATTATTTATTTTATTTTATTTTTTGGAGTTTGAGTTGCAAAAAACGGTTATAAATAGACTTTTTAAGGGAGTTTTGCATTAAAAATTAGAGTTCTAGCATTTTTGATGCACCGTGTATCCAATCATGGATAATTTTTTGTTCGTTCCAAAAGTTGTTTAGATAAAAGAATCGGAGCTGGAACGGTTGCGTAGCCGTTGAAATCTTTTATCCGAAAGTTGTGGCACCCAGTGGCAAATGTAGGGACAGAAGCGAGTGTTTGCTCCCATCTGGTGAGTTTCGGATGGAGAGGAGATTTCACAAAAGTCTGCGGTTTGAGTTGCGGTTTTTCCCCGGATCAAAAAAGAGAGGATGCCTTTGTTGCCGCTCTGCTTTGGCGATCCAAATCATAGTCCGACGACGTTCGATGGGAACGTCTTGCTCACGGCTGCTACTGCTGATTCAATGTTCACTCGCTCTCCCATCATGGACCAAATCACAATTCCCTTTGGAAGCCATTTTTTTATATTGAAAAAAGGATGACTAGTACACGGGGGGTGGGGTGGAAAAGCATTAAGGGGGAGGCGTATGTACCATGCAAGGGCGAAGGGTTTTTGACTTATTGCTATATTATTATATAAAAACACTCCAAATCCGCTACTAATTTAATGTGACTAACTTAATGCGTGACTAATAGTATTAAAAGTTTGCACTCTACATTTTGAGAAACACGAATTTTTACCAAACTGAACTGAACTACTGTAGTTAATAAAATTTCAAGTTTTTCCAATACCGTATTTATTTTAATTCTTATAAAATGAATATCAGGTTGTTAAAAATGCATACTGGTAATATCTTGGCGAACTTTAATAAAAGTTTAATCTTAACTACCAGTGTTAACTACAAATATGTTAGTTACGGTGCCGAAAATATTTTACTTTGCTAGAATTTTATTAAGTTTTTTATATTCAATTTTATTTATGTGAAATTTTTTTTGAATTTTAATTAAGGTTTGGTTGAAAATTCGGTATTATTATGATACTGTACATGTACTTGTATTTAGCGCTATTTTTGGTTTGGGTCCATCATTTGCGCGTTTCATGCACATGCGTGCATTCTGAATTGGACGTTGTTATGCACAAAGCTTTCAACCGAAAATTGAGTTAAGAGCCTACTACTGTACTACACGCTGTTTGTAAAAAAACGTACCCAACTGAATCACGAGTAGTAATAAATCCTTTTAATAATTTAAATATTTTAATGACACATGGATTATACTGTACTTCATTTTAAAGTTCTTTCTAACAATTAATTATTATTCTATTCTGTGTTTAAAATATCCTCTTCCGGTCACAACGTAAGCATTAAAGCGAGTTCACCCCTTTTCAATGCGCAGAAGCGGTTTTTCAATTACGCCACGGCCTCAGTACAGTATTTTGGTTTCAGCTCGCATAAAAAGGCATCGTATTGGTTTAGTAGTTTTCTATTAAAATTTGAATATTTTTTATTTATGCTTATTAAAATCTTTAACGGACAAAATCTCAATATTAATTACATGTAGGTTGTTGGCTTTGTGCAAAATACCATCCAATTACGTTCAGCTAAGGTCTTTGACGAAATTGGATTTCGCGATTTTAATGCAATTTAGGAGTCAAGTCAATAAGCCTGTAATAAAAATAAATACCAATGTTGTTTTACCAGTTTGTGATTTTATTCTCTGCAGTATTTAACGGGTTTTATTTATAGACCTACTGATAGATCAAAGCAACGAATAAATCACGCCTTCCGCTGAAACTCGTTATGCGGAAAATTTTCTATATAAATTGGTAAAAAAAAAATTATTGAGTAAAAGATGGTAACAATATACAGTACTGTATTAGCAATAGCATTGAAACTAAAAGTATTTTAACCTATACTGTTATAGTAACCATTTTTTTACTATTAATGACCTATAACAGTTAAACATTGATGACGAATTCAGACATGGGAAAATTATTATTATTCTCGATGCAACAATAGACAATGACGTCTTGCTGGGTGCCGAAAGATATCATCTCGAGAATGTCTTGTTATTATTTTGTAACCATATTAACAATCTTTGAAACTTTTGGATTTTAATGGTTACTATATCCTGTTTTATTGTGATTGTTGCCAATCATTTATTCACATTATTAATTTTATTACTCCGTATATCTGTTAAAAATAGGGGATTAGGTAATTATGAGCACAAAGCGAAGTCATTCCAGATGTCATTGAAATATATCAATAATTATTATTGAACGGATTATAGTATGCTAACTCAATGGGTTATTTGTTTTTTTGGTTCACCGTGAAAACTCTCTAAAAAAATGCTCACATTTTAGCAGTAATAATTTAGTTAAAAGTTCGTCGTCTTTACAATCTCTTCTATGGCCTGTGTTGCATAAAGCAAGAGTCTTTGAATACTTAACTTTTAATGTTAAGAATAATTATTATTATTGTTTATTTTTGTTTTGTTTTGTATTTTACGATTGATTTATTAACTATGAGTCTATGACCAATACGTATTAATTAACTTGGATATATTTTATTAGAATGTGCGTTAATTTTGATACAGCGAGATATTTTCTTATTATTATTAAAAAGGAGTGTCTGTGCTTGGTAGTTTCTTTTTTAATATTAGTCGCACGTGGATTGACGTTGAGCATTCCCAAATTCAGATCTTTCATAAGAGAACGTTTTCTGCGCTGTTCGGATATTGATTGAAAAGCAAAACAAATCCTTCGCTGTTCCACCGTTTAAAAATCCTGGAGTAAGCTTAAGCACGTAGGTGGGATTTTATTCGGCAGAATGGGGGAAAAAAAAATTGGAGTTTAAAATCGAAATCTCAAGTGTGAAACGAGACAGATGCGCGCGATTTATTTATTTTTTTCCAGCATTTATTTATATTTCACATCCATTTTAAAACAAAGAGATTTATAAAATTTGAATTGAGCTGTTAGAAAAATACGATTCGGCACGAAATAATACTACGAGGTTAAAGTCTGCTTCGTTAAAGGATAACGTTCAATTGGAAACTTAAAGGGCGGGTATTTAGAAAATGGATCAAAATCTAAAAAAAAAATGAAATTGAAAAAAAAGTGCCAATAATAATAAATGCAAAAAAGCACTGTTTTTAAATTTTATTCGGTCTTAAGATTTACAGTTGTTATCGGAAATTTAATATCAAATTAATAATTATTTTTATAGACAATTCTCATTATGATTAATTATCGGTATTGTGCCTAGGTAAAATAATTTCAGTCCAGCGTAAATAGAAGGTTACCACTGTACAAGATTTTGTTGCCATTAAAAGATCTAACTTTTATTTAAATTTTATTTTGTTATGTTAATAGTTTGACTGAGACGTTTAGGCATATGCATAATGTTTTTATTTTTTAAGCGTCTGTGAGACAAAAATCATCATTTGTTTAATATCGGTACAAAAAATCGGTTTAGCTAAATCTTGTTTGTGGAAATGTAAAAGTGTTTGGATTTGTTTCAATAAAAACTGCAAATCGAAACTTATAAGTTCGGGGACAAATTTTGGTCTTTTGACTTAAAATAATTAGATTTTAATCACTACTGGTAATAATAATTATCGATTAATATTATTGGTAGTTTCTAAAATTAATTTAAATTTTGGCTCTTTTTAGCAAATTTTCAATTATAACGAGTTGTTATTTATGATACTTTTGTGTTTATTTTTTATACAAGTTTTCAAGTTTATAAATATTTTTTTTTTAACGCGAAATAAACTGTTTTCAGTATTATTTTTTTTCTTTTAAAAAAAAGTGCAATTAGAGAAATTTAACGTTTTCTATTGAAAAACTGACGTTGATTTTATACGTTATTAAAGTCCATAAACATGTTTCACGCCAATATTTTCTATGGTTTATTGGGACTAACAAGAGGGATTTCAACTAGTAATGGTCATTTTATCGCAACCTACAGAGTACTGTACTCAGTGTACTGTATTTATTGTCGAATTGTATGAATGGACACGCGAGGTTAAATCTCTAGCATCAGCTGCGTGCGCAACGTTCGCATTGTGCGCCATATTCACCGTCCACAACAACACACACAAAAAAACATTGTATCAATGACCAGGGAAAAAATGTATGAAAGAAATAAAATAAGAAAAAAAAAGCGTTTCTATTACACAACTTAATCCAAAATTTTTGGAGACACTAATGGCCGCAAATCCATATTTTACGAGTGTATTTGCGAGTTAGGGATTTGGCCGATCAATTACACTCGGAACCCGAGCTTTCGCAAATATTTTCCTCAAAAAATCATAATAAGAAAATGTCCGTCTGGTGACTTTGAGTGTGACCATCCCCACCCCCCGACACCTATTGAAAGTGCGGGAGGTTTGAGACAGAGGGGGTAGGGGTTGGGTTGACCTTCTCCTACTTAAATCGGTTTATAACGGAGCCTGACCGTTTAATTACAGCAATATAAAAATTAAGTCTTCGACTTTGAGTCGCACTGGCTTTTTACTCCCTCTCTCGCTCGCTATTTAATTCCCGAAAAAAGGCCCAGTTACAGTTATAAAAGACATGCCGCCAGAGCACACAAAAAGGGATTGCACGGCGTGAGCTCTTAAAAAGGCACGCGCTGCCTTTTGCCCTTTGTCTTCCATCTTCCTAATACAAAAGGAAAAAAAGATAGAATGAAGTCCCAAAGGGCATTTTCTATCTTTACATTTGACCTCGTTTGAACTTAAATCTCGCCTCCATAAAAATTATAACTTTAGCTCTTAACCAAACTTAAGTATATTGACGTCATTAACTAATTGTCAATTGGCACCCCGAATAAAATGATGTTTACAAAGCAGTTTGGTACGAGTAAAGGCACGTGAGGTTTTTTTTTATTATTTTATTTTTTGGTTGAGGTTTTAGATAATGCTTTGTTTCTGCAAGGTCAGTCATGTGACGCGTTTAATAGCCCAACTTGAAACATTCAGTCAGATGGTCAATCAAACCGCACAAATTAGCAATCGCTGGTTATTAAACTGCGGATGCGGTTTTTTTTTTTTTTTTTTTTATTATTATTGGTTAATGCGCGGCGAAGGTATTTTTCGGAAATTTAATTTTCGATTAAAATTAAGACCCGTGTTGGTCAATTTTTATTTTATTTTTATTTTCTTGATTCTAAAAAGGAAAATATTGCCACAAAACCAAAGCGGCGCTGAAAATTTACTGAGGGGAAAAAGAGACGTTGATAGAAAAACGCTACCGTAAAACCGATCTGTATATTTTGCGGCAAGCAGCGAGTTTCATAAAACACGTCAGCTAAAATCCGCTATTTTCTACCGTAAATAACAATGACGCACTATACAGTGGAAGAATAAAAGTCAACTTCATTAATGTTACGTCTCTTACTTAAAAATGGGATTATTTATTTACCAATATTGTTATGCTTAAAAATAATTTCTTAAAAAAAAATAGATATAAAATTTTAAGACAATTTCTAATGATTATCATTAATAATATTGACAAAAATTTGGTATTATTTTGGTAAAAAATATTTAGAAGTTTAAAAGTAATATTTAACTAATCATCACAAAATCTTAATATTTTTTTTTATTCAATTTTTTTTTTTTTTTTTTTTGGTATTTTTTACCTGCATTTGCCCAGAAAGTTCACAATTTTTTAAATTTCTCTACCGGGGTATTTTAAATAAATTTTAAAAAAAATCATTTAAGTGGAGCGCACTATAAGCGGGCGTATAATACAGGCTTTTGGTCTCTGTGGACTCAAATATGGTCGCACTATACGCGGGTTCGCACTAAAAGCGGGCGCACTTTACGCGGGTTTTTCAACACACGCTCCAATGGCGTTGTCCAAGGGACCGGGCAAAATTCGCACTATAAGCGGGCGCACTGTAAACGGGTTTTACTGTAATAGTTATCGAAAAGTGCGAGTTTATAGGCTAATTTTCAAGATTATTTTAACAATTTTCTTGCAAAAATAAATACATTTTTGAATTTAAATACTCTACTGTATCTATATTGCACTTATTAAATAAGCAAAAGAATAATAATTTAAAAAAAAAAACAATTTTTAATGATAAACGGGGTTGAGTAATATAAGTTGTCTCACTTAAGCGTAGATTTTTGAGTAGTTTTCCGGTCAAGAAGAGCTGAAGTTAGTGAAAAATAAAATAAATACACGTGATGCGCTGTTGAACGCATTCGTCAGATGGCCACCAATGCGGCGCTAGTGGTGCTTTCTAGAGGAGGAGTTAGTTACGAGCGTGACGTCATGGTTCAAACTCCGCCTCTCTCTCGCACAACAGGCATGCGAGCAACACACAATACAAAAGTTGTCCATTCATAAGAGCAACTAACAGAGACGAAGACTAGAGGGCGCTGTATTGTTAACGAAGGAATATTGTCAATCTCCAACGCATATAAAAAGCAAATTGAAGTTTTCCAAAAAATGTCAATTGACGGAGTTAATGGCAATGTGACGGAGGAGGATTGAGGAGGGTCGATCAGCAATTGTGTCAACACCTTCCGAGTACCCAAGCCCCCTCCCCTTTTCTCACTCCCCACCCCTCCGAGCCCTATCAACCCGAAAAGTGTAAATCGGGGGGGAAGGCCCCACCCACCTATCCTGTATATCCATCGAGGACAATATTGTGATGGAGGGGTAGGAGATGAGTTCGGAAAGTGTCCAATATGAAGTGATGATGGAAGGTAGTCGCAGTTGTTGTTCAGACGTGGAGTGTTGCGTGGGCTCGTGCTGTGATTCTCAAATGCAAGGTGTGAATAGTGGTGCTTTTGGAAGTGTGTTGCCTGGATCTGGAATACTCGGAATGAACGATCATCATCATCACCCTCACCATCACTTGCATCCCGCCGCTGTGGCCGCTGCCGCCGCCGCAGCCGCTGCAGCGCATCATCATCACCAGGCTAGACTAAATATGTTGCCTTTCGAGGCCCTTCCCATCTACGAACAGAAACCTAGGTTTATTTTTAAGATGCCTCGGGTTGTTCACGATCAGAAAGCAAAGTTTGAATCCGATGAACTATTCAGGAGACTCAGTAGGGAATCTGAGGTAAATAAAACCGTTCCCTTTCAATCAGCTGTTTTTTCAAACTTTTTGCTAAATCTATAGTTCCGACTTGGCTTAATTGGAAAAATAATTAAAATAAATAAATTAGGGATTTAATTTGGAAAATACATATTTTTTTTTTTAATTTTATTTTTTAACATTTTTTGGCAATTAAATTTTTGGGTACAGTTAATGGGATTAAAAGAATACGATAATTTTAAAATATCATTATAAGTTTTAAAAAAATCTTAAATTTTCAATATTATTAGCGATATCTATTTAATTATGGTGTTAACCCTTTAGTTTAGGGCACTAATGACAGCCGAATAACAGCGAAAAATTTATTTAATTCTTAATTTTTTTAAAAATTCTGTAAAGAAATTATTAAATGTGTGCGTATTTTTTATTATTTAATTGAGCATAGATTTCTAGTTGATTTATCTAATTTCAATAGACTCTTGGGCATTTATTTCTTTTCCTGCGCATTCCGAACTATGGCGCACGCTATGGCGTCAATTGTAAACATGAGAGAAAACATTGTTGTAATATGTAATAATGAATTGGTTTCACCGATGCAAACAACATTTACACAGTAAATATCACTTATTGATTCGACTCTTTGCACAAATTCAATTGTAGTCATAAATAGTGGGAAAACCCCTTTTTTTTCCTTCTGGAAATTTGAACCGTTCAAGGGCCCTCACGCGGCCTTTTCACGCATTGTGATCCAGATGGATGGGCTCTTCGTACAATTGACATGAATGGAAAGGTTAAGTGATTTTAACCCTTAATGTAATTTCACTCTCTTCATTGTGTTATCATATTATTCTGATTAGGATTGGGGGCTCTCGTCATTAAGGCTTAGTGAAGCCTATCAGCTGATTACTACCATTTTTTAATTGCGTTGATTGATTTGCAGGTTCGATACACGGGATATAGGGACAGGCCTTTGGAAGAGAGGCAAATGAGGTTTCACAACGGATGCAGAGAAGGACACACCGACGTAGTAAGTAACAATAGAATTTTTAGCTATCATGTTTTGATGTACTGTATGATTAAATTATTGTTTATTGATCGCACGTTAAGTAATTGGAAAAATATTTAAAAAATGTGCATGCAAATTTGAAGGCGCATGTTTTTATCGTTTTATCAGTGCAGTATATAAATGTACGAGTATGTCTTTCCGAAATTTGCAACTGTGCTCATGTTAGTGGTGATTTTTATCACGCGAATAAAGTGATTGTCCAATTTGCGCTGTGCTGTGGAAAAAATTTTATTTTAGCTATAAATACTGTAGCGGATACGAAAATAATGCAAAAATATGCATAAATTATTATCATAAAATATTAATTCTTCTAGAATATTAAGGCTTGCACGTCTGGAGTCCACCAACAGATAAGCCGAGATAAAATTAACATTATCAGTAAACATTGGAAATAAATATTTAAATGAGCTAATTTAAATGTTGCGGCTTTGATATTTAGCCCTCTCTTTCGACCTCACGCAACGGGGTTCAAAAAAAGAAAATACTAACACGTCTGGGTCAAATTTTGTATCGTTCTGTTTACAACGCGCATACTCTACGTCTCAGCATGCATTCAATTATTATCAAAGCGTTATTATTATTTTTATTAGGAATAGTCAAAGTTCATTTTTAAACGAACTCAATTTTTATTAAAAATTATTTATTTTTTACAAAGTTAAGAATAATTATTATTGATTAAATTTTAATTTAGAAGTAAACACTCAAAATTAATGTGCATGTAGGCTATTTCAGTCGATTTTTGAATTTTTGGTAAATTATTGATGCTATTAATTTTTGATTAATGTTTAAAAGTGTAAATTAAGCGATGAAAATAATATAGAATAGTTAAAATAATTTTCATCTTTATTATTATTTTTTTAGGCGTTTGTGGCGACCGGAACCAATTTACAGCTGATGTTCTCTCATAATACAAACGGATACAGTGATACGCGAGAACTGGATTTTGACAAGGAGCAGGGAAAGGTAAGCGGTCATCTTTCAGATTTCAAACACTTTTGTCTTTTTTTCCCCGCGTCCCTTAATATTACGTCACCATAATCTTATCCACCGTACAAGTACCGGCACTGGTTGATAAAAAAAAACGAAAATAGTAAAAAAAAAATATGGGGAAAAAAATCTCCGATTAGTATTTTATATGCTAATGATACTTCAGCGAGTTTGTTGAGTTATTTAGGCTAAGACGACGTTATTAATACTCTGTGAGAAAAATGTTTGGGAGAAAGAGAGGGTTGTACGTGTATTTCAAATTGTACGTAACTTAGAAGTGGAAGTTGATCTATTAGTGATTTAGTGAAATTTTTTCGGCGTGATGGCCTCCGGTCATGCCAAAATCTTTCCTCCTTTTTAAACAACTTCGTGAGTTCAGGGAGCATTCTTGGCCTTTTAATTGAGTAGAAACAAAAAAAAGTTGTTTTTAACCCTCGAACCCCACACCCAGCCACCCAACCGCTACTATTACTACTGGATTTTAGCTTCTAACCAAAATTCACCTCTCTATCTCGGCTCAGTTTTTTTTTTTTTTTTGTGTTTTTCTTACGCCGCCACCTCAGACATTTCAAACGAAATAGAGGTGGCTGATTGAAGGATACTAAAAACTAAAAATTGGAAATAGAGTGAGAGTAGAAGAGGGAGGGAAGGATGAAAAAAAAAAAAAGCCAAACCGCATCTTACTAATATGGCGATACGGTAGTTGTTAGTGGAGGTACCCAAATCCCAACCCACAACAACCACAGCACCAAATTTTTAGCTACCTACCAACATTTTTTTTTTTATTATATATATTTTTAGGTTGTTTTTTTCTCGTTTCAATTGTTTTTTAAAAGATTTTTTTTTTTACGTTATTTTTCTTTTTCGGTCTCGTTAAATCGAAACACGTAAGAAGTGTGTACAGGGTGGAAGAAAATCACAATAACAATTTTGTTAAAACGAAATTATAAATTCAACGTGAAAAATTAATAAATTACGAAATTTAGTAGTTTAAAGATTTATTTAATTTTGAGTTTTGAGCATTAATTTTATCGACATTTTTATATTCTAGGGTATTAAGCTAAACAAGTTTTTTTTTTCTTCTATTTCATAATTAATTAATTTTTTTTTGAGCAGTTAAATTAAGCGATCATGCGTACTCGCTAATTAATTGCATTTATTTTAAAGTCTCAGTTTAAAAAAAAAAAAAAAAATTTGGCTATAAAAAAATTAAATTATTGTTTACATTTTTTATAATTTTAACTTTTCTATGATTAGAAATATCCATTTTCAAAATTTATGAACTCAATAATTTTTTATTTATTTTTTAAAATTTACGCTGTTTTTAACGTCAACATTGACAATCATGCGACCCTTCTTAAATTAATGTAGGCCACCTCTCTTCGATTCGCATTTGAGTTTTGAAAATTGGGTTTTGACGCTGAATTATCTCATTAGCCAGTAAGCTGTAAACACTGAATTAAGACCATTTTATCGTAATGGGCGATTTGCGCAGGAAAAGCGCTTTCCTTTTCGTTTCTTAACGCGTTAATTAAATGAAGTGAAGCCTCGATTAACGCGTTCGGCATCGAACTGCAATTTCTTTACGTTGGGGCCCAAATTAGAAGAAGAAAATGGGGGGCAGGGCCTCAATTTAAAGGGAGAGTTAGACCCATCCATCTCTACGCCGTGTATTTAAGGTTAGCTGTCACTTTAGACAGATTTATATCTGTTTATATACAAAAAGCGAAGAAGCGCATCCTCCAAACGCCAACTGTAAACAAATCCGAGCCAAAAGCAAAGGATAGTGGGAGGGTGAAGAAGTGTTCAGACCGGGATCAAACAATGTTTAGTAGAATTTGACGGCGTCGTCCAAAGAGGGAGAGAAGACCGACGGTTATGGTAACATGTGTGCTGGCGTTCACGCAGACGTCATCGACTCGTTCGAAGGTCCTTGATTATTTTTCAAGGGCCCCTTCAACTTGCTGACAAATATGGTACCTATTACTCAAGAGGCCCACACACGACGCTGTTCGCACCAAATATTAGCGAGCAAAATATTAGCAGGTGTTTGTTTTGATTTTTTTATATAGTGATAGATTTCGAGAGTGAACAGGGCGGGATAAAGGAGAGAAAGAGAGAGAGGAATCGCGATGATTTTTTACACGCTGTTAACATATCCAGATGTCATAAATGCTCGAGACTGGAGTTTATACACTAATTAGTTAAGTCTAGCAGAGCAATTCTTTTTTATTGTTATTTTGCTTCTCATTAGAGTTGTACCTTGACTAAAAGGTTACGCTTGTACGCATCGGAAAAGGGACCGACAGGGGCCACCCGCATTTTTATACCTCTTGTAATTATAACTGACTGCAATGGACAAAAATCATTCGGAACGGACTTAATTTGTGTTTGTTTTGTTTTTTGCGAATTAGGCGGATTTATTACGCGTTCACGCGGTCACGCTCAATTTTTGAAACGCACGGTAACGAATCTGTCACTTAAAACAAATTGTGCTCTTCAAAGTGACGTCACTAAAAGCTATTTTTTTTCCTGCTTTTTTAATACACTTTTATAAATGCAAACTCTACATTTGTGCGAGATTTTTTAAAAGCGGAATTTATATTCTTAATCCTTATACTGTACAAATCCTTATACTTGTACTGTTTAAATACGGTATAAGAAAATTTTAAAATCGAAAAAAGTACCACTGTACATGTAATTTAAAATACTGCACTCTAAATAAGCGCAGATCAAGTTTTGAGAATTACGAGCATGACCAATATTTTTTTTTTTTTTTGGACATTTAAAGAGTAGTAGCAGTTTGTGGTTTAAGATTTTAACGGTGGTTTGCGAGAAATATTAGTCTATAAAATCAAAATTTTAATTAGAGGGTTTGTGGGTAAACGGCTTCCGGGGTATAAATAATTTTTTTATTGTGATCCGTCGTTAGACACAATGTACTGTATACCACAATTTAGCCGTTCTTATATTTATCTGTAATCACTTAGAAAAGTACCCATCTTGAATAGGAGTGGTGAGAGTGCAACTCAATTTTATTTTTTAACAATATTAAACAATTATTTTGGGATTTCGGTATTTTATTGTTGTTAAAATTTCTTATTGACTAAGTAATTTAGTTTGGGCTACTCTAAACGAAGAGAATTCAAAATTTAATGTTGAGTGTTAGCTATAATAGACTTTTGAAAATAATTTTCTTGAGAGCGCCGAGGTAAATACGGTGTTTTTCTGATATTTTACAGTGCAGCGTATTTGTAGCCAGTGATGCTTAACGGCTTGATTCCCAAATGGAAAGTAATAATGAATACAGTCTCAGAGTGCTAAATTGACTTGTTTTTATTAATTTTTAAGTCAACTGAGACATTAATTTTAATTTGCTACAAAAAATTATTATTGGTATAATAACTTACTTTGATCTGTTTTTTTAAACTGCCCGCAGTAAAAGTGATAATATTGTAAAATAATGTTTTATACAGTTTGAATAAGAATCAAGTACTGCAAATGGCATATACTAATAACATCTATAAATTGTAATCTAATCAAAATGTTTTAACTACATAATAATTTATTAAGGATATTTTTTTATATACTGCATTTTTCTATTTAATTTAATTAAAAATAAATACTGTATTTGGTTTTGCTATGGTTAATCAAGCAAACGAATAGTTGCGTCATCAACAAATTTCAAAGTTAAGCTTTTTATGTTAGCCGCAAACACTTTTTTGGCAAGCATTTCTTAACTAATAGTTGACGTACTGATATACTGTAATAAGCATAACAAAATCTAGCCAAAAAGTTTATCCGCAAACCATTTATTAACTGCAAATGTGATTTGCGCTATTTATAAATTACCTTATCAGATTTTATGCAACGCAGTACTACTTGTTTTTAAGTTGGGGAGAGTTAGTTATGTCCAGAACGAATTTAGCGTATCATAGCGAGCTAATAGCGTAGTAAACTTGTTTATAAACAAATTCACAATTACGAATTCACATTTTGTTTAAAATATGACGAAAATTTAAACGTTTCTATTTTTTTTTTTCTTCCTTCTTGATTGTCACAAGTACTGTAGTTTACGTAAACAAATGTAAATGTAGAAAACATGTCGTTGTATACCCCACGAATTTTTATTTTCACGAAAAATTTGTTTAAGAAAAGAAAGGCAAAAGTTGAAAAATGCGAGTGACAACTATCAAGTTTTTTTTTTTTTTTTTGCGATTTCATGAAGCAAAATGTTGCAAACATTAAGATAAGAAAACATTAGTAAGTTGAAATGTTTGCGTTTAGCGTCTGATAAGGTTAATCTCTATAAACAAAAAAGGATGCGGCTTTGTAAACAACTCGACTCTTTTAAGTTTTTAAAGGTCATTTTCACCTCGTTAGTGGTGTCCTTCACTTCACATGAGAAGAGGGACATGTGTTACGTGACGAGGGGCAAGAAAAAAAGACCCATTTCATTTCGTTGGAAAATCCTTGCCAACAAAGCGGCGAAATAACGTCAAATATGTTTCCGGTGTCACATCACCCGCTTACAAATAGTTAGCTACGACATTTTGATTGTCCCAACTTGATTTTGAATCTGAAAAAATCGTCGCTGTCAACTCCAATCGCTTCGCACAACGTTTCTCCGGAACAAATGCGGCGGAAAATGGCCTCTACTCTAATAATCCTCCTTCCCCCCTCCTCTTCCTCGTCACATGTGCCCTTTTCCAGCCTCTACTAAGCCTTATCCGTATCAAAATTCGTAGCAAATAATCATTAAAAATCACTGGCAGATTGAATAACAACAATAACATGTCCGATGCCTATACTCATAATGAAGATTTAGGACCCACCCGGCTTTTGTTGAACCAGTTTTTTTGAAAGGCAGCTTTTATTATTTTTTTTTTACCGGTCCTTCTCATATGCTCATCATTCTCACTTTGATCAGGGAAAAAGAGATTTTTGTCATCCATGAAGCGTTCCTATTAGCGTGAGGACGTGTAGCATGAAATTCAATCAAGTGCACTCTCTTGTGCTCGGCTTCAATCCATGTCTAAACGTGATCCCTATAGTCGGAGTTGCGACTTACAGATGAAGAGAGAAGCGTTCTCTTCGCCGTAAACTATATTAGCTATCATTTCTTTTGCTCAATCGATTGGCAATTCAAGCACTGCTAGATACATTTAACTTTGTGACATCGATTATGCGCTACTACAGTGACGTACTATTCGTTTTGTACGTTCTTTTTAATTTTAGGCTGGCAAT
>JAQGAY010001233.1:0-15672 GCA_034698085.1 Polydesmus angustus | reverse complement strand
GAAAACAAATACACCATTAAGTACTTAACAGTACTCTTAAGTCAACAAATTCGAAAATAATAATCTTCTTCAAACTAACATTTCACTAAACTTTTCCATTTTAAAAATAACGTTCAAATTTTTACACAATGCAAATGTTCATTCACCGGTAATAACTACAGTACAGCAGCTACGAGTATAATTTGTCTACCTTTAATACAACTACCCTTAAATAATTTTAAAACCACTAATAAATTCTTTCGTAAAATAAATTATGCGTAAAGAAAATCTGAACTTAATTTGAATATCAATTTTTTAAAATAATTAATCACAAGCAATGCATTTTTAATTATTTTGGTTTGAAAAAATGCTCTAAACATAAAACTGCAAAGTCAATTTGCTTCTTTGTAAATTTTTAAGTAGAAAATATTTAACCCACAAAACTATTTTTCAAAAAATGAAGAGTATAGTTTGGCACGTAAAAAACTTTTAAACTACAATATCAATATAATAATAATAATTCTCAAAGAATGTCATTTATGGCATTAAAATGTTATTTGTAAAACTAACCCACTAATAACTAACTAAAATTGGAATGTAAGCACGACTGAATGTAAGAAAAATAATATTTTACGATTCAGTATAACCGTGTCATAATAAAAAATAAATTTATCACAATCTGCATAGTTCGATTAACGTCGCCAAAAGCGCGGCGCTAATTAAAGTCCAACTAATTCCGGCAAGATTTGATCCACCTTTATAATGTATCACATTCTTTGGTGATGTGTAGTTCCATGGTTCTGCAATGTCTACCACATCGCTATCTTTTGGATATATGGGTGTTACTCGATCTAACAAACAATACATTTATAAAGCTAATTTAATACGATTTGTTAAACCCAGGCTCCAACGCGTACCACAAAAATTAAATATTAATGAAAAACTTATTGCATTTCCAATGCAATATTTTTTTTTAAAGAAAATTCATGCTAGAAATAATTACCGGTATTAATAATTATACATAAAACTTTTTACCTTCAGAGTCCAATTCTCCCCGTAACATAATTGGTGTTAATGCGTAAGTGAGATCAGCCACCTTGGTCTTTCCCGCTTTAAGAGGTCGACGAAATTTGCACCAAACATACTTGTTGTCTAAATCCGTTTCGGCATCTTCTAACATCTAAAAGTTATCACATACCGTTTTATTATTTAACACAAAAAAAAAAAATAACTTTAAAAAAAAATTTAGACCTCGTTTATTTTATTTGGCTTTTTATTTTTGACACGAACATAATGAGCTGCAACCACAGTTTTTGAATTCGTTTTCACGCAAACGCACATATCCACAAATTCCATCTAAAATAAAACAGGTAATAAGTTCTAAAAGTACATTCGTTGGGAAAAATCATTTTTAAAGTCTTACTGTGGCGTTGGTGAATCCAATACCAATGTATCCACTATCACCATTTACTATTCCACCGATAACAAACACAACATCGCCATTAACCACCGTGGCCACCATCGTATATTCACTATCAGTTCCTCCAATTGGAATATATTGGTAACAACTCTGGTCTACGCCACATCCGCTAAGACTGGGGGCTGCAATCATACATTTTTTTTTTCTACCAAAAAAAATACTTATCCGGAGGAAATTAGCAACTTACGAAATTCGTTGAAAAGTAAAGCCGATGACTTAACGGGATTCCGATACTTAGTGCCAAAAATAACTGTTGCACTATTAATAAATATACTGTATTGCATTTACTTTTGTAAAAAAAAAAACGAAAAATATGTACATAAACTCGATGCTTCCAACATCGTCTGTTGGTCCTTGCCAATGAATGTCAACGGATTTTCTAGTAATACTTGAGTTATGATAGTAAATAGCATTTGAGACGCTGTAGTTGGGTCCTCGTCCACAATCTAATGTAGCCATGAATGAGGAAAAGTCTACGAAAGTTCCTATGAATGTCGGCTCGCCTTCCCGTCGAGTGGTATATTGTCGTGCTTGTAAGAAAATCCCGTTAAATTCGCCTCCATCCAGTCGCACTATGTAAATAAATACAATACATGTATAATTCCTCATTAGAAAAGCCATTAGTAGCTGTACTTATTAATATCATTTATCAAGATAAGACTGTTGATTGATAATGATGGCTTGTTATGACAGATTTCCTAAGGAAACCAAGCTAGAATTTTACTTCCTTATAATCAACCCCGATAATAACTGTACAGTTACAAGTTAAAAACTTCCTATAAAATTTTTTTAAAAAAAAAATACCCTATTTTAAAAGAATAATTTTAATAATTAATTCCCCCCACTACATGACATGTTATAACTTCGGTAATCATTTTAAACATCTTCTAAAAAAAAAGTGATGGGCATCATATATTACATTTCAATAACAAAAAATTAACAATAATTATTATAATTTGCTTACAATTAATAATTAATCAAAATTATTGTAATTAATCTGTATAAGAAACCGACTATTAGATACCTGATCGAGTCTTACGTCGATGTATTGTGCAACATCATAAAAACCTTGTAGCACAGGTTTAACCCAGGATAATACTACTTTTGTCCAGGGTATTCCCTAATTTTTACCTTTTAAACGACGATTTCTTCGGTATTTTATCGCGTTGACAGTTATTTTATAAGGTGTCGAAGAATCTGTCAAAATTTCCACACCAAGATCTGTTTCATTATGATTGATTCGAGGTAACATAGTATCGCAAGATTCTTTATCAAATACATATCCACTCACTTTAGTAGAAATGAAATAAACAAAACAAAAGTATGAACACAATAAACTTTTCATTGTAGCATATTTACACGAATTACAAAAATCAATGTTGACTTCTTATCAAAAGATCGTCGAGGAATGAAACTAACTGCTTATCATGTTGCGCAGCATTGCTGCTTACTTGGAATCCTGCTTATAAAGCAGCAATACAAGGCCAGCAATACCTTATTGTGAGTTTGCGCAAGGGCAACACAACTAGGCATTAAGCAATGAGGTAAGCATGCATCTACAGCTGATTTACCTACAAAATATTATGAGGCGCTAATACTGCACTTATTAGTTTTTACAATTAAGTGTTGTAAGTCAGTGGCGAAATAACCAATAATTTATAACTGTAGCAATAAGAGATAGCAGATGTAGCATAATTTGCTACAGGCCCCGTGCTTAAAACAGAAAATGTTTAACTTGACAAACTTGTAAAATTCAAATTTCCCACAATTTGCTCTTTTTAGAGGCAGCCAAAAAAAAGAACTTCTCAGGGTGGAAAATTTGAAAATGCGCACATGCTTTGGCCCGCACTTTTTTTACATGCTGGAGTCTGGACTCGTACATGCAAACCAAAAAATATAATGAAAAAGCGCCAAGCTTGAAAAACTTTTTTTTTATGGGAAAAATAGCAAATTTAGGCTTTTTTTTTTTAGCAAAATAACAATAGCCACTGAATCAATTGCTCCCCTGAACAGTCAAATTGTCCATTGGTGGCCGGGCGTAAGCCCACGTTTAGGAAACGTGAGACGAAGACATGAACACGTATTATTATTAAATAATATTTAATTTACCTTTAAAACTGTGTTTAATTCATCCATATGGCTGTTTCATACTCATCGTTTTAATTTTTTAAGTTAGTATTTTGTTAGCCAAAATTAGATAGCCTACAGTAGTTGAAGAGTTGGATATCTTTAATTATTTTTTATTCAGAATAATACTGTAAAAACCACAAAAAAACTAGTTTGAAGTATTATTTAATACTGTAATATTAATTATTAATTAACATGCATGAATCACTTTTGAATAATAATTTGAATTTTGGATTGTTTTAAGCTAAAAGTTTTTGTTTCGATTTGCGCCAAATTTTATGGAGTGATTTTTAGTTAATGCATAATTTAGTAAACCATTTTTACTCTTAGACTTAATATAAAAATAAGAGGGGGAAATTAATTTTGTGCTATCTTTTGCGATTCAGTTTGTCTTAATCGTTTTTATGACCTGAAAAAATAAATATTTCTTAAATAAAATTTAATAAATTGTAATTTATTTGTATAATTCATAAGGATAAATGCAATATAAATTTTCTTTAAATATATTATATTATAATAAAGCTTTCAAAGTTGGAAGTTATGAATAGAAGAAGCATATTCAGCTCGATAAGCCGCGCTTGATTTCGATCTTCCGGTTCTGGTTGAATATTCAGAGTAGCGATCAGTTTCTCCACTGGGATGGGGCATCATCATCATCGGCTGTAAATTTATAGATTTCCGAGAGGTTGTCGATTGATTTTCAGGAACATACCCACTATTAATTTCTCCTTTTATGAAATTACAAAATAGATTAAAATTTATAAAAGAAATCGTCTATTAATTTTTTTTAAATACCTTTGTAAATGGAACCTAACGAAATTCCTTTTTCAGGCGACGTAGAAAACGAAACGTATCTAGTCCCAAGTACGAACGCCAATGTGGCTAAGATGGTTATATCAAAACAACCGATGATGGCCAAAATATACGACCAACGAATAGCGCAATCGCCAGGATAAAATTGTTGAACGCTTGGGCCACATACATCTCGAACCTCTGGAGAATCCCATCCAGCCGGATAACATACCACTCCAATCACCAAACACACAGCTACAAATTTTAAAAAAAATCGTTTGTTATTCATTTGTTTGTTTTTAATAATCTATTAAACTAAAGTACATATTTGATCAATTTATTATAATGAGTATTATTCTTAATGGTCATGAATAAAGGCAGTAAATAAATAATTTTTACAGCAGGAATATCTAGTTTAACTCATTTTTATAACAAAAGATTTAACTATTACACTGTATTACTTGCAAGTTCAGGGTATTTTTCAATAATGGTTGAATCAACAATTATTGGTTGTGAATGTTGAAATTTTATTTATTAGTTTTGCCTATTGGCGCACATTAATAAAATAATAAAAAAAAAAGTAGCTAATCGTTTCAATAACGCGCTACAATTTGATTATTCTTTGTTTTGTACATTCATTCTTAATAATTTATGCTCATATATAATACAGCTCTTCCCTTCAGATGCCTAATTTTTGTCAAATATTTACCGGTACAAAAAAAAAAAACTGTCAGTAAATTTTGGATAGCTGCACAATATTTTGTTATTGGTTTTTTATGGGTCGGTACCAGATTTTATGATCAGTAAAAGGCACCGTACCGGCTAAAATAAATCTCGATTGTTCATAGATCATATTATAATCGACCATATTAAAATTGTATCCGTGATAAACATAAATTTGATTAGAAATAAAAAAAAAAACCTAAGAGAAATTTATGAAATTTTGCGTCACCCGTCTTAATTTGGTTCATAAATTATTGCTCGCAAAAGTGAAAAGAAAATGTTCTTTTAATTTTTTTTTTTAATACGGCATTCGATTTATAAAATAGGCCTATTTAGTTTTTCAGAATAAGCTATTTCATTCCCATTTCAAAGATGACAGATATCAGGGAAAAAACTGACTTTGCTGCGTGTTATTAATAACAATTTTATTAGCAAATAAAAGCTCGTTTTTTCTGAAATTTACTAAATTTTGGTATGTACTTGTAGGCTATCTTATTTTTACTCCTCAATTAGTTGTGCATTTCAAAACGCAATTTTAAGCTAAAAATTCTGTCATTTCATTTGCTGCAAATATAAATAGTTTGCGCAACACGTTAGAAGCATTTAAAAAAAAAAAAAAAAAATACTTTCACACGTTTCACTTTTTATCTTCTTGACTCTTTAGAAATTGTAACCTGAAAACTTTTCCGTTTGACGTTTGTTCCGATAAGCGTTTTCAAACAGGTGTTGAGAAATAACATCTGTGCGAACGAAAAAAAACCAGCATGGATTCAATGGATGATTTTGCTGCACTAGTCTAAACTTAATTTCGGGTTATTGTTGTTGATAACTTTGCTCACACCCAATTTTTAATCAATGCTTGGTTACTCATGTTGATCAAATTCTTTAATATTGTATTTATGTGTGTCTATAACGTGGGTTTTATTAAAATAAAATTGCACGTTCATCTCCACCTAATTAGCTTACCTAGTTTCCTCATTTCTTATAATAATATACAAAAACGTATCGTATAATAAACAAAATTTAGAAATAAAATTCATTAAATAATAAACCTTCCATAAAATTTTAATAAATAGGTTTAAATTAACGTTAACCAATGAGATTATAAAAAATGTCGACGTAAATTAAGACAAGATCGAGGCAACCTAGCAACGGATATTAAATTTGGCGAAGAGAATGAAAGCTTTAATGTATATTGTTTTGAGTCCCTGGAATGCATTATTTTTTTCATGTATTATTATTTTTTTTGACCTAATTCTATGTCCTGTTGTAAGTTTTATATTTGCGCGCGCAGATATTGTTGTATCTCGGTGATAGAATGATCGTAGATAGGATGATTCGTTTTTGTGGTGGAGATTTTGGAAGAAAATTGTACTTGTTTTCTACCATACAATACATGATTATTATACTATATTGTTCACTTCCATAATGTAGATAACAATAATAGAATGCACGAATTTTTCGTCAAAATTAACGTTGACGACTCAAAGTTTTAGTGTTAGCCATGATTTTGAAAAATTATTATTTTCAAAGATAACAAATCTTTGTTCAGCTGTAGGCTACGCACGCGCTGGGGTGTACGTGCAAAGCTGTTTTCGTTTGATAAAATAATAATATAATTTTTTTAAAAAATTTTTGAATTTATCTTATACAGAATTTTCTCATAAGGGTTTTGTTAAGTCATTCAATTACTGCGCAACTCACAGAAAACCCCACTACTCGTACATTGCGCGCCATCAAACTTGTGCAACCCATTAAAAAAACAATTTGAAAAAAGCATTTCGTCTACATTTAAAATTAAATACATACAGCAATAGAGTTTCATTCTTTTTTTTTTCTTAAAAAAATAATTATAAAGTTAAAATAATTAATGCACATTAGCAAACTATAATAATTATTATACTTTGCCGTTAATGTATTTCAAACATACCGAAAAACATTTTCTTGCAAAATTAAGCTACAATGTAAACCTACAAAGAAAATATTATTAATATAACGCGTAACCTATTTTCTATTTTAGGTGCTTATGAAAATTTGCTAATATAAAACAATTTTACATAATGCATGCATTGTTTGTATCTTATTAATATATACCGGGTGGCGCATAAAAATTGGCACACCCCTTGGTAAAATCTTGTGCAATATAATCAAATTATTTTTCCTGGCTAATTTGAACCTGTAAAATTTTCCGTACTTACTAACTCAACCTTTGACGCCACCATTTCATCAATTTCCGGCAGCCATCCTTACATTATAATTCTTTTTAAAGTAGTGCAAATAATTTAAAATACATAATAATTTTTTTTAAAAGTTTTTATTCTGAAAAAACTACGGTAGTAAATTATTGCCAAATGTTAATTTACATAAAATCATAAATCAAATTCAAAATGTCTTCCTCAATTCTCAACAGTTTTTTCTTATCGTCACTGTTTATAATCATGCAGAATATACGATTTTCTGTTGTTATTCATGTCATTGTAAAAATATATATAAAAACTTTAAAAAATATTATAAAATATAGATGACGACCGAAAGGTAATGAAATAGTGACGTGACTACGTCAAAAGTTGAGTAACGAAAAGCCTAAGTTGATTACATTGCGCAAGATTTCACGAGGGGGTTGCCACTTTTTATGCGCCGCCCTGTATTAAAATGTCAGAAAAAAGTTATGCAAGGAATCGATCAACGTAGAAATTATTTAAATTACTTCCAACCGTTGTCTAGACTGACATAATTAGAAACCTTAAAATGCTGTCATGTTACTTATTACGGTAAGCACCGATACTTGAACAGGCAAATAAAACCATTATTTTTATTTCATTTCACGCCCGTCTAAATAATTAATAAAAACACTTAATGCTTATATTTTATAAAAAAGCGTAATTGTTTAATAAAATAGGACGTAGTTGTAACTGAAACAAATACATATCCGCAATTGAGAAGCAATAGTCCTTTGTTTACGCTTATTATTGCGTTACGGTTAAGCACATTGAAAAAACAATTTTTTTTATCTGTACAGGTTATGGTTTAAATGAATTAATTTCTTTCAGCAAGAAAACTTTTCAAGTATAAAGTTTTTTAACAAAAATATTTGAATTATTTAGTAATCAGTTTATTTACTTTGTACATAATATTTTTTTTTTTTAAATTAATTAAAAACGAATTTGTAAACCAATTTTAAAAAGGCGTGCACTCCATTTGCGTATGTTCTCGGATGAACGCCTAAATTTAATAAATAATTCAATTAATTGTTATTTTGGTTACGGTATTAAATAGCGTTAAAAAATATTTCCATTATATCCAAATCCTTTACGAATCTCCACATGAATCGCATTGAATACACTAGCTTGTCATTAAATAAAATGAATAGAAAAGGTAAAAATGACT
This sequence comes from Polydesmus angustus, assembly GCA_034698085.1. NCBI lineage: Eukaryota > Metazoa > Arthropoda > Diplopoda > Polydesmida > Polydesmidae > Polydesmus > Polydesmus angustus. Next base: position 7,184 of record JAQGAY010001233.1, on the reverse strand, counting down.
CGATAAAAATCTAGTTTCCGTAAAAATATATCAGGTTACATTTGTTATTTAAAATTTCAGAATATTACGGCGTTATTTCAACGAAAAATAAATCTAAAATGTAGATATATGACCCACTGACCTTCGTCTTACTTGTTATTAAAATAAGTTGACCGCTATTTCTATTGACGCCGACGTTTTATGAAAATTACAAGTGCGGAACGTAATTTTTCAAACATTCTCCATTTATTCATTGTATGAGAATAAAAGACAGCTGTTATGTTGCTTATTCATTTGTTAAAGAATCATTTTGCCGAATAATAAAAGTAATATTACAAAAATGTAATTTATCTTAATAATTCAAAATATGTGTTCATTGAGAAGTGAAAAAAGAAAGAATTTTGTTAATAGTTTTGGGAAAAATTCTTCAGTTTTACCCGTAAAATAATGGTCAATTTACAATTTGCAACCTTTTGAATGTTTAGCCTTCAAATTAAGGATGTACGGTATTTTTAACGGAATTTTTGAGGTTTTTTTTAATACGTTTCCGTGTGAACGAATGCGATGGACTTCCGGCTGAGTAAAACAAAAACAATCATTGTTGAAGTGAAGCAATGCGTTGCGTTTCAATTTTTTTCCTCTTGTTTCTTTCAAATAATATCTTATTATTCAAACAAATTGAGATTAAGTTAACGCAGACGATTTTATTTTGTTCCTCATATTTTTAATGGAAATCCGGTTGTTTTTTTTTATTTTTTTTAAATTCCTTCCCCCTTTTTTAAATTCTTTTGGGCGTGTTTTGTTTATTTACTTCTATTTAGCGATTGAATTAATTTGATTAAATGGAAGGTGATTCTACCCGAATTCAGTGAGAATCGTAAACAAAATACGATTTTCCACTCTATTTCATAATTTGCATAGTTTTTGTAGTCAAACTCGTCGTGTGAACTTATTTTGCCCATATTTTTTTTTTTTTTTCAAAAACAAACATAACAAATAAATAATATACCGTAATCCGATGAAGCTTGCTCTAACTTTTCTTCCTCTTCTTTTTATTTTTTTTTTTTGTGGAAATTATTTGTCCACTTTTATTCGCTTGGACGCTTATGGCGCGTGTGATCTGAGATTGCATTTTTTTTTAAGAAGATTTTTTTTATTTGTCAAATCATTACCGAAAAAGGTTACGTGCAATTAATTATCGTGTGAAATTAGAAAACGAAGAGTCTTCTCGAATCATCCGGTGGCTTTGCTTGATTAGAAAAGCGGTAAAAACATCGAATGACGTTCGCCGCAGATTAACTTTTTTATAGAGAACTTTCCATATTAAAGTTTTTTTTAAAATATATAATCATGACTGCAAATTATTGTAATTTCGTATGTTCAGAGTAACGAAGCGATTTCTCCACTATATAAGTACCACGATTTTTTTCTCCTAATAACTGATTATGAACATTCTGATAGTGATTTTCATAAGGAAATAAGAAAAATAGACTGGAATAATCGCTAAATCATGTTAAAAATTTTTCTCGCAACAGATAAAGTTATTTTTTTAAAAAAACAAATCTTGAGAATAATCTCCAGAGAAAGTTGGTTAAATTTTTAATTCCTAATCTGAAATACTATAGGAGAAACTTCTAACTTGTATAAAAAAAAAATTCAATTTAAAATTTAATCTTTTTAAATGAAAAAAATTATATTTTTTTAAAAAAAATACCGTAATAAATTTCATGACAGCTTGAATTATTTTTTTACAAAAATGCAGGAAAATGTAAAAAATTGGTAGTGATAAATTCTACAAATAACCACACATTTGATGCGTTTGCAACAAATTTGTAATATTGCAGCGGAGAAACGAGAAAATATTATAATTGAGAGAATGTCGCTGCTACAAATGTGTTGCACACCCAGAAAGAACGAAACTAAGTTGATTGCCATTCCTACCCTTAACCAAACCCAGTTTTCTTAACTTTATTGATCTAATGGGAACTACTGTTTCGATATTTTTAAAACAAGGTCGAACATACGAGTTTTCATATAGCAAAATATGGTATGTACAGATGCAAAGTAGCCTACATAATACGAAACAACAACCGAAATATTTAACTTTCGTAAGGTAATAATTTTAGTTCCTGTGGGAAAACTTGATCGATTAAGCAAAAGGTTAAACGATATTGTACCGCGATTCAAGGATTTATTAAACTTCCTTCAAGGACAATAAAAACTGTTTATAAAAAAATGGAATTTTTCTAATAATTATTTCCTTCTTTTTTTTTTTTTTTTTTGGTAGAATTTCTATTAATTTTTCCCTCAGCATAATTTTTCCCAAAGCACGTTCTTTTAAAGTTTGCTATACGTACATGTACAGCCAAAGCCTCGGTACAGCGCATAAACAAATACAATCTTAAAAAATCTATAAAATAATGCCCCAGCAGCCTTAGTACTACTTTTCATTTCTGAAAACTTAATTTGATGCAAAATACAAAGTTATTACTAATCAGATTAAATTGGTAACTACTAATTGTTATTAATTTCAACTCATTTTATTTTTTATATTGAGTTTAATAGCTGCAACAAGTTTAGAAAAGAAAGGGAAAATACTGTACGCAGTAGATGTTGTGAAAGTGGTGAAGCAGGTAATAATTGTGAGAACTCATTGCTTTCTCCAGTGCTAACTCCTTGCTTTCTTTTACAATGTACTTCTTCATAATGCGGTATACCTATTATACTGTCGACTTCAACAATGTAAACACAATATCAATTCCCTTGCGTGTTCAACAATTACCGTTACTTAAAAATTGTAATTAAATTTCTAAAACTATGAAAAAAAAATTTAAACATTGTCTAAAAACACAGACATAAAAATCATTAAAAAAAACATAATTACTCAATTAATAAGTTCACGTAAAACTCAGCCTTGTGTTTCTCAAGACAAAAACATTAGTTTTTTTTTAAAAAAACAGTAGTCAAATTAATAATACCGGTAACAATATTTTCACTTTCTAAAACTATTTTACTTAAATGAATAATTTATTTGGCGGTTTAAAGTTTTGGTAATCGCTGAAATCGGACTGATTAAGAAGAATTTAATTTAGGTACTCGAATCAATACCGATTTTAAATTCCACAAATTAAATTACCGTACAAATAAATTTTACTATTCAAGCTGTTTATTAAGCCACAAAACCTAAAAAAATTTAAAGAGCTTTTATTTAATTTTTACTTTATTTTGGGTTGTTCTTAAATAATTTATTGATCCTTTGAGAAACATTAATTTTAAATTAAGTGTGATTGATTTTAATTATTTTTGGCAAATGTATTATCTACTCTTAAATATATTTTTAATTTAATTTCTTATAATTTAAATAATTATAATTTAGTTTTCGCTCTTTTTTTAAAAAAAAAAATTGTTAACCATAAAAACAGCTAAAAAATAATCATTCGCATGTTTAGCTGGAAGTTTATGCAAACTTTAATCTTCTTTTTTTTTGTTGAAAAAAAAAACATTAAAGCAAAAGATAAATGACATAATTTGGTTTTGTTTATCGAATGGCTACCAAAAATATCGAACTTAAATTTCACTGAATAATTAAAAAAAAAACCTTACATAAAAGAGTTAAACAGGAACAGAATTGAATTATATAATTGTAGAATAATAAAATGCCGGTAGATAAAATAGTCAAACTCTAAAAACGCATAATTTATAGTTTAAAAAATATTACTATTCAATTATTATTGTAATTTGTGATGTTAATTATGTACATTTATGAGACCAGTAAAAGTTTCTATTTGTGTTGTAACATTCTTACGTTAGAGCTGTGTACTCGTATGCATTTTGTTCCTATTAAATTTCTGAATTTATTAATTTTCTCACATTCAACAATAAAGTTGATTTTCATAATTAAAAAAATAAATGATTAATCTTACCAGCGCATTTTGGGTTAAAAATAGCCTACATTTCCTCCCCATTCCAATCCCATTACACAAGCTATTTGCTAGAAGCAGGAAGCTCTATAATGTCAACAATGTTTGTTTTTCCTACTGTTTTTAATCCCCTCTAAATTAGTATAACCTATAATATTATTTATTCATTCGCAAAAGTTATTATCGTCCAAATTGCTGTACCTGTGTAAATATTCTAAGCAAGTAAATTTTTAACGTTCTCTAATACTATTTTCTTTTTTTAAATATAAGCAGGCAGGGTAAATTTGAATTTATTTTTTCTTCGCACCAGTTGTTGAATCGACGATTAATATCCTATCAATTGACACATTTTTCCGCATTACAAAACGCATCGAAGAAAATGAATATCTCCGAAAAGGTTTTCGACCTAATCGTTTCAAGATGTGCACTAAATCTTTTCGATGTAATCAAAGTTTTTAATTACCCCCTACACATAATTAAACGCTCGAAAAGAGTTTGGCATAATTACCTGATAAAAGCTGCGTCCATCCGCAAATATGAAAAACAGTGGAGGCTTGGAAGAAAAAGAAAAGTAGTAGACAACATATCCCGAGTAGAACGAAAACAACTGAAAGTCCGACGAAAACTGTAGCTGCTCTAAAAGCCGCCGAAGGAATGGTATTAAAATCGTCTAAACGTCCCACGCACATCATTTCATTATCGTCCTGAACTAGGAAACAGTATCTCCATAAGCCAAAATGACCACTTCCACGGCTCGAAGCAGTGTCCCCTATCCATTGAGGCTGTACAAAAGCCACCACATCGATGATAGCAAAGCACAAGGTGAAAATACCCCATAACACACCGATCGCTTTGGAATTCCTCACGTAACTTGTGGCGAAAAGTTGAGCAGTGTCCGAATAATCGTATTTTGAATCTAAAGCGCTCATGGCTATGCTATATACAGTATTACAGGGTTGCCGATCAACGATGACTTCAACTATCCTCGACTCGATTCATCGAAATTAATTCACGAAGTGATTACAAAGTTGGGAAACGGATTTGTCTATATAGAAAGGAGCGCGGCGTTTAGTGGTTGTTGGCGTTCAACTTGAATCTACTTTTAAGCCAGTCACTAACCTTTTTTTTTTTGCTTCTTTGCTTACCGTTGAAATGAGGTAGACCTACTAGGCTCTCCCTCCCTATTATTGTTATTATGGTGGCCAACCTTCCGTATCCTTCACCAACAACAATTGACGTACCAGAAATACTGAAACAGGTATTTGCAATAAACCTACACCACATCAATAATATACAGGTAGTACCATAGGTAGTACAGTACTACAGTTTGTGTTTCTTGAACAGGGAGCATAGCTACGCACGTCACCACTATTTTTTTTTTTTTTTTACTTTTTAAAACAGGTTTTTACTCACGCGCTAAACGCATGCAGCAATATAATTTTTAAGACTATTCAAATGAAACGCATTAGCAATTGCTTTCATTTCGATCGTGTGAAATATAAACTCACTATATACTAGGCCTACTGTATTATTTTTTAAATTACAGTCGCTTAGATCAATTTCTTTTTTCTTTTGTTGCGATAATTGGAATTATGTATCATAGTTGAAATTTCAGGGAGGATCAAGGGATCTTGAAGGATTTTAGAAATGCTTTTCAATAATTTCTGGCAAACTTCGAGGCACCTTACAAGCTTTTAATAACCTCCTAAAAGTTATTAATAAAGTTAGAAAATGTTAATTATATTTCTAGGATTAAATACGGGTAATCCTCTTTAAACTACAGTAGAAGACAATTGTCGCTGTAAAGCAATTAGCTCAAATTATTTTGCTATTAAGTAAAATATCAAGAATATTTTATTAAAAATCAAATTTGCGCATACATGTATACTGATAATTATTATTATAGATCGTATCTAGCAAATAGTCGATGGTTAATCGAGTCAACGATATTGCTATAATACCGCTATTAATAATTTTTTGTCTTTCTCGTGATGTTTCTTAATAAACTTATTATAAAAGTCGAATCTTATATCTGATAGTTGTAGCCGCTACATCTTAATATTTTTTTCCACAAAATATAAAATAGTATTCCAAATGAGTTGACTTCGGCTTTTCGGTTGATTTTTAAACGTAATATATGAATGGAATGAATGCAAACACTAAGTTGTTCAATTTTAAATATAGAAAAATGGCTAGGCAATGCATAGCCTACGGTTTATAAATTTAAAAATTCAACTGGAACTTCAGGTACGTTATTATATGTAGGCTAGAACTTCCCCTTTAGCTATCTTGGTACAATTGGTGTTGTCGCTTTCGTCCAACTCCAAAACTCGACTGACTACCGAATGATCAAATAGCAAATGGGAATAAATAATACAGTATATATATTTTTTTTAAAACTGGCAAATTTCGCAGTGCCGGTAATTAACTCATCGTAATGCTCTTACTTGAGGTAAGGGCACAAACCTGTGCCCATGATTGTGATCTTTTATACAGCCTACATTGGCCTATCCATAAACAGACAAGCGACGAATCAACAACAGTAACAGATGTAGCTTAGGGCTACGGGCCCCGCGCCTAGAGTAGAAAATGTTTAGCTAATAAAATTTTGATTTAATTCATTATCAAATTGATATTATTAAAAACCTCTTCAAATTCATCACCATTTACTCATTTTAGGGGCGACCAAAAAAAGTTTATTCCCAGGATGAAAAATTTCGAATTCTTCCCGTGCTTTGGCTTCCATATGATGTAAAACCTGGGGCCTGTTGATAAAATGCGCTACAGGCCCCGTAATGGCTTAATCCGTGCAAGGAATGTTTATCTTGTTTTTCAACTAGGGTAACTATTTCCTATTTTGATTTTAACTTTTTGCATAAATCGTTGAAAAAACAATTGGCTATGCAGCAAATATACTGAAAATAAAAGTCTAGAGTTTACGGCAAAAACGCTTATTTATATGCAGATAAAGAGATTCATAAAGTCATACTGCTTTCATGTAGCAGCACAATAAAGTGCTATCACTTTAATAGCCATTCGACTTTAAAAATCCATCTACGTAATTTTAACCAGTCAGTGTCTCGACTCGTCGACCACAGAAACAAAAGTATTGGATCACTCATTAACACACTAAAAAAAAAAATAGCTATGCAACTGTAAACATACTAAAAATAAAAGTCAGTTTACACCAAAAACGCTTTTTTATATACAAATAAAGTGATTAATAAAGTCATACTGCTTTCATGTAGCAGCACAATAAAGTGCTATCACTTTAATAGCCATACG
>JAQGAY010001232.1:0-15688 GCA_034698085.1 Polydesmus angustus | reverse complement strand
GTTTAACATGCAACGATACGAGAGAAGATGCTTACCCCTAATTTTAAAATCAATAACCTTAGAAATATAACACTCGAAAACCAACATTTTGCAAGGTTATTGATTTTAAAATTAGAAATCGAAGTAATTTTCTGAGTCTTCTCGTCTACGAGATTTTAAATTTACGAAAATTAATTTAATTTTGCACTGCAACAACAACTCCTTTCAAATTACAGTACATGCATTAGATCTTGCATCAGGCTACAGTAGCATTGCTCAAACTATTGTATAGGCTATCTAATTTTAATAATATCAGCATTTAAAAAAATGTAGAGGAAGCCTTGTACATGCATTACAGTAATAAAGTACCATACAATATTACAAAAACTAAAAAAATAAAATTGATAGGCCCACTATGTCAAATTCCAACTTATTTTAAACTTAATTGATTCGGCTTAATATCATCATTTGCACGCAATGGATATACAGTATAATAATTATGTCATTTATGTCAGGGATGACAATAAAGAAACTGTATAATGAATTAAAATGCAAAATTATGTAACTACCTTAGCTACCGTAGGACGCGTCGAATGAGTGTTTTAAAATGGCAATTTATTCTCATCTAGAACACCCTATAATTTTTTTTTTTTTTAATATTTTAGCCAAAGTCATAAATTCAGTACTGCCCTTAATTCAATCATTATAATCTTTGACCTTTCAATTGAAAATCGACGTCCAAATTGTCACACGATGCCTGCGGAAATGAAGTTTTTTAATGTTAATGCCTGTACTCCACTAGGGGGAATTTTGTATAATATTATCACATGCGCGTGAAAGTATTATACCAGCGACGATGAGCTATTTAGAAATTAAAAATACAGCATTATTTTTAATCAAATACTGCATTTGCCATCTCAAGTTATCAAACATCACTTTGACAGGAAAAACTAAATATTAGTATACTACGATAGTAAACATCTTCTAAAAAAAAAAAATACTGGAAAAGTTGGTTCCCGCTAACTAACGGTTAATTGTAAGAGAGGTGTTCAAAATCAAAATGGCTCAAATAAACGTAAACAATAATACAGTATGTAGGCTACTGTATAATAATATTATCATCATTAAAAAATAAAAAAAGTTTTTATAAGATACTTACGAAGATGTAAGGCGAGAGTAACTTGATGCGGGTTTTGAATTTTCCCCTGTAGCATGGTCTCGCTTTGCCACCATGTGAGATTATCATTGTTATTAAAATCAGTGAGATACTCGGGAGGGTGGGCCAAAGCTGGGTTACTGGCATTGCAAATTTCACATAATTTCGCCGCACCTGTGGCCCCAGTTTGCATACAATGTTCAATCGGTGGACTTCCGCAAGTATTTGTGGCTTCCACACGTACTAAAAAAGCGGCATTTACAAACTCTGGGATACAACGCTGAGGTCGACGATTTTCGTCGTAACAGGCCCATCGCCCTTGGTCAAACTCGTTGCGATCGTCGGGCTCGAACTGCGGAGAATGCAGCTGGGAATGGCCGTTCGGGATTAGAAAACATAACAGTCCTATCGCGAGTAAAACATTCCTCGATTCCGAACATTTCCAGTGCCGAAAGTTAAGCGAACGACTTTTGACAATAATTTTCATGTTGATTTGCAAACCCCAGCTCCCTTTCGCCTACCAACCAACCGCTTCCTATGGAGTACCCTTGGGAATGCATGCTTTTAGGACGAGCCCACTGTGGACGATCCCAAAATCTTTTCCTTTCCTTCCTTTTGGGTGGCCGCAACAGCTGTAACCTTTGTCCCCTATACATCGCCTCAAACCAAAGTAGGGAATGATTGTATACTCGCGATTTGACCTTCGGCCCTAACCACGTGATTATTGAATCATAGTCGTTATACCGGAAATTTATAGCCTACCCAATATTATTAATAGTTTTATCATGGTTCTATCCAACCCCTTCTGATTAAAATAATTTGATTGTTATTTTTATGGATTATTTCGTTAATTTTTGAATCTTTACCTCAATTGCGAGAAGTTCGAAATTTTTAATGAAATATTTTATTAAAATCATTAAATACATTAAAAAATTAGTTGATACTGTTCTGACGTTGTATGGCCCACTTTTAAAAAGCGCTATGTTTTCACCACAATTTATATTAATATAATATTTATAAATAAAATTAATCAACTTTATTTAAATAATAATTAGTTTCTAAAAAAATTATTTTAAGTTCTGTATAGCTTCGTTAATTATTTGTGTAAAATTATTTACAGCAGCTAATATTTCACTCTTTTCTTTCTCAACCAATCGATGACAGCACATTTGAGAAAATTTATCCGGATGCCACTGAATTAAATGTCCCCTGAAATTTAAAAATTTATTTAATGTAGTTTTTTTTTTTTTTTACAAAAAAATAAAACATTTTGAACTTACTTTAAAGTCTTTTTGGTTAAGTCCATATCAGATCTGTCAATGTTACATAGTAGAATATCTAATATTTGATTTTGTGAATATTTAATCCACGGAAGATCTTGCAAATAAATAGGTGAAGTTTCGGTTTTAGAAAATAAACTCTTGGTTTTCGTAATAAATTTCATTGTCTTCGCTAAAGAATTGGAGGATGGTTTCGTTAGAATTTCTTTGAGCTTCCATTCGTCGTAATCAGAAGATTTATTTTCATCAATTTTCCGCTTTTTGATTGTAGTCGAATGCGTTTTAGGTTGATATTTTCTTGAATATTCTTCCGATATTCGATTGGCCCATTCATCGTATGTTTCGTTATTTTTGTAGTCTTCAAATTCGTCTACAGAAATACTTTATTATTAACTACCAGCTTTCTTTTCTTTTTAAAAATTATACAACACCATTTTCAAATTTTCCGAGATCATTTTCATAATCTTCATCTGCGTAAGATTTCAGTTTTTCCTGCCATTGATCTTCACTAACCTTAGATTCATCTTCAGAAGTCTCAATCTCCCCTTGGTTATCATCTGTTTGGTTAAATTGTACATCCTCCTTAAAAAGTTATAGCTTTAATGTAGCTGCAACCAAATAAAAACTGCTGAGTTTCAGATTTTTACCTTAACTTTTTGTAAATTATTAACTTTCAAAAGTTCACGCGGGGTAATCCCTTTACTATTAGGCGTATCAAGTATTGATGAGGAACATTTTAGCAGTAGAGGCTGTAAAACATCTTCATAATCTGTATACAGAATGAATATGTAAGAATTTTGAAAATATGTCAGTTCAATTTATAATTAAATAAATAATACCTCGTTTTATGCATCTTCCTTTACTAAATACTAAGTGAATAGGCAAATTACCGTCTCTATCCACCACACCTAAATTAATTTTAAAACGTAAAAAGTATTGTAAGCAATAGCCACTTCTGTGTTTACATGCCAAATGAATGGCTGTTCTTTTCTTCCGGTCCAATGGCATTTCAATAATTGATAAACTATTGCATTTGACGTGCTTTTTTACCTTCTCTAGGTTATCATTTCGAACATATCTAGCAAATTTTTTTGAATTAAAGCTCATTGTAATTCAGTAATCCAAAATGTTTTTTAAATCCTATAATAATACATGTAATTGTGCACTTCTTAAGAACACAGCTGATTTTCAGAATCATGTAGCAGACGAAAATTATTATACAGTCATACAAAAGTGGAAAAGTGACACAACTTGAAATACAAATTCATCTTGGGAAAAATTTAATACAAGTTTATTTTGCATTGAAAGATTTTAGAAGATATTTAACAAAATAATTTTAGAGAAAAATAAAACAAAAAGCGAAAACTTTTTTAAGTTTTGGTTAATCAAATTTTATTCGTTTAATTTATTTTGTTTACTTTTCGACATTTTCCTTCTTCTTTTACCATAGGAAACACCTTTACTCTGACTTTCTTGAATAGCGCTATATTGCTTTTTGTTGCTCCTAAATGCAAAACAAATTTTAATACAATTAGCTCAAAACCAATCAATTAAAAACTATTTTCTTATAATTACTTTCTGAAATCGGCATCTGCGAGCAGTTCTTCAACTAGTGTTCGTTTGCGTTGCTTTTTAGGTAATGAATTATATCTATCAGCTGCAGAATCCAAAACTGTTCCTACCTAAATAAATGAAACCCATTCGACTTTATAAACTGTCCTAAATACTCCATTGATTTAAGTCCAAACAGTATAATTAAAAAATTATAATATATCCTACTAACATAACAAGTTAATAATACAAGCCGATCGAGTTACTTGCACTTTTAAACAGATTTTCTAATAAATTATAATTACTGTATTTCTTAACCATACACTTTTAAAAATGTTATGTCGATATACCAAAAAAAAAAAAATAAAGTACGGCTTTCATTACAAAATATAAAAAAATTGTTTACCTGAAAATATTTAGGCAAAACTTTCAAATCATTTGCTTTGTAAAAATGTTTTTTATCCAAAGCGCTTCTCATTTGTAAAATGCTAAGATCGTTCTTCACTTCTTCGGTCATCTCAGTCATGGGAAGATCATACCACATTTTTCCCTTAGTTTTATTCCTTTCTAGCTAAAATATTTGAAGGTAAAATGTGTGTTAAAATTGGTTTCAGTAAATTTATTCAAATTTCACTCACTCTGCTCTTTTTTTTCAATTGTAATCTTGATTGACGAATCGTTGGTACCGACATTTCTTTTTCAATACCAGGTTTCAAAACACTTTTTTTCATTAACTATAATTTTAACAAATGCTTGAATTTAATAACCTACACTTTTCTAAGATAAGTAATAAACATTACATCGTCTACGGCGCACATCTTCGCAACCATTTCTCGAATTTTTGATCCCTGATTTGCTTTGCTTCCATTACCTACAATAGAAAAATATGCTATAATTATATAATTTTAAAAAAAAGAAATATAATCTTACGTCCAGCCATTTGGTTAACAATCTTACTTAATTTACAAAATATTTAATTTACAACAAACCGTTCAATGTTATTTTTACGAACTTTCAAGAAGACCGACTTCTAGCCACTATAAACCGACCACGTGATTTTTTTCAGCAGCAGACATCTACTGTGACGTCAGTAAAATTCTGCTACCGACGCAAGCGTTAAGGAAGATTCGTTCATGAAGTTAAATTGCTATAAAAGAGAGTCTTCCGCAACTTCATGTTTCACCGCATAAATTGCATCATTTTGATAATGGCCGACTTTGGTGGAATTCTCTTGAGGAGGTATGTCATAAATTGATTATTATGGATGGTTTACAATCCATTTGAACATTAATCAACTTTTATAATTTTGTAGAATATAAATCATTAAATTTGTGACTTTTAATTTATGTCTAGACTTCCTTTAATAAAAAGCTTCGGCTATGGCGTGAAGCCGGCATGCAGATTTAAGTGTACTGCGCCTACTGATGGATCAGCAGAAATTGTCAATATCCCTCTTTCAAAATCAATAATAGGTCTTCCAAAACCAGTTTATGCTACTGCCTCTAAACACAATCAAGAAACTCGTGTAACAACTTTACCAAATGGACTTAGAGTAGCTTCTGAGAATAAATTTGGGCAGTTCTGTACCGTTGGAGGTTGATAAAAGTTCAAACATTTGTCAAATTTATCGTATTTTGTGTTTAATTGCATGCATTCCACTTTGTTTTTTTAGTTGTCATTAACTCTGGAGCTCGCTATGAAGTTGCTTATCCAAGTGGAATAGCTCATTTTTTAGAAAAGCTGGCCTTTAATGTAAACTTCTATTTCTCTGATAACATTTGATAAATTTCTTATTAATTTCGTTAATGTAGTCTACTACTGATTTTAAAAATCGAGATGAAATATTTCAAGAACTCGAGAAGCATGGAGGAATTTGCGATTGTCAATCTTCAAGGGATACTACAATTTATGCAGCTTCAGCAGTGAGCACTGGTTTAAACTCTGTAATTAATTTATTATCAGAAGTTGTTTTACGCCCAAAAATATCAAAAGAAGAGGTAATACCTATTTTTAAATACAAATAATGAAGACCGTATATTTTTGATTAATAATTTTAGTTGGACGACTCCAGAATGGCTGTGAGGTTTGAATTAGAAGACTTGGATCTTAGGCCAGATCAAGAGCCATTGTTAACGGAAATGATTCACTCGGTTCGCTATGATTTATAATTATTAATAAATGCATTTTTGTAATTAATATTTTAAAACTTAGGCTGCGTATAGAGATAATACTCTTGGGTTTCCAAAATTTTGCTCGCCAGAAAATATTGAAAAAATTGACCGTTCCCTCATTCTCACGTATTTGAAACATCATTTTACTCCTGATAGAATGGTAATTGCCGGAGTAGGAGTTGATCACGATGCTTTAGTTAAAGCCAGTGAAAAGTAGGTTTTACATCTCAGTAATAAAATACTTGCCAAAATAATTCTACATGGTTTTTTTAAAAAGATATTTTGTAGAAAAATTACCAATTTGGCAAACTGAAATTGGAGAAAAAAACCCGAGGATAGAACCCTTAGTTGACCATTCACTCGCTCAATACACGGGCGGCATTCGCGAAGTAAGATGAAAAATGCGCCTGCCGTTTGACTTGCATTAATATGCAATTGCTTCTTTTAAAGGTTGAAAAGGATTTATCAAATCTCAATCCAGGACCTAGTCCAATGCCTGAATTGGCCCATTTAGTACTCGGTTTGGAAAGTTGTTCGCATCAAGATCCAGATTTTATTACATTTTGTGTATTAAACGTAATGATGGGAGGAGGCGGATCGTTTTCCGCAGGTGGTCCAGGAAAAGGAATGTATACTCGACTCTACACTAATGTTTTAAATAGGCAAGTTATTTCGGGGATATTACTTTTGAGATTTACTCAACTAATTTTTAAAACGTAGATACCACTGGATGTATAACGCTACAGCTTACAACCATGCTTATAACGATTCCGGTGTATTTTGTATACATGCTAGTGCTCATCCTTCACAAGTACAAATCACATACAATAGTTTTCATGGTATTCCATTAAAAAGTTATTATTTTAAATTAGCTTTCAGATTTAGTTAACGTTATAGTAAAAGAATATGCAGCAATGGTTGGAGAAGTTGGCGTTGTAAATACTATCTATTTTTTTTTTTTAAAAAAAAGAATATAATAATTATTCCCATTTTATTTTAGACCGAACTCAAAAGAGCCAAGACTCAATTGCAATCCATGCTGCTAATGAATTTGGAATCGCGACCTGTAGTTTTTGAAGATATTGGTAGACAAGTTTTAGCAACAGGATCTAGGCGTCCACCACATTATTATATTGAGGAAATTGGTAAGCCCTTTTAATTATTAAAAATTTAATTATTGATGATAAACTTTCTTCAATATTTCGCAGCAAAAATTACTGCAGAAGATATAAAAAGGGTAGCTCATCGTATGTTGAAAAGCAGGCCAGCTATCGTGGCCTTAGGTAATTTGAAAAAACTACCTTCGTATGAGCAAATTCAATCCTCTTTATTAGATTTAGAAGGCAAACAGCCAAAAAAATTCTCTATTTTCCGTTAAAAAAATGAATTAGTTTAATAAGCTTAATCTAACTACAGTACCGTACTTTGTTTTCAATATTCAATCAAGTTTTATTGTAAAAAAACCTGTTTCAACATTTAGAATAAAATTTTTTTTAAATAATTAAATCATTTTAAAATAATTCTTGTAAATTTAAGTAATATTTAAAAAAAAAATTAAACCTATAAGTAAAAGTCGAGCTCAAGTCAGAATTTAAGATAAGGCTGGTAGGGCAATTGTCCCAAATTACTTGAATTATAAAAATTATTTATAAAAAAGCGCAACCACTGAATAAATTAAAGATTCCCAATTTTGCAAACTAAACTAAATTTTAATAAATACTTTTTGAAATATAACCAATTTTAATACCGGGTATTCAAAATACACATGTGGTCACGTTTCATGGTTGAGGAGTTTCTCGCAAATATTGCTTTTTTGAAGGAAGTTCGCGAATTGTAACACCTTTAGGAAATAAGCGAGGAATGTCCTCGGGTAATACACTAGGAACCACCATGCAAACGCCGCCTTGCTATTTTAAAAATTGAAAATTATCGTTCAGCCAAATAAACAAGAGATTGATCACGAAAAATGTGAATTGAAGGATTACCTTCCAATCAGCTGGAGTGGCAACCTTTCTTGTTTCCGTCAATTGCAAAGAATCTACCACGCGAAGAATTTCACTAAAAGATTATTATTTAATTATATCCTTTAACAATAAATTTATGTAATTATGCAGCAGATTTTGATGAAGTTAAATTGTGACGGCTTAATATCGCCCATTCCATTTTTTGCAGCATAATAATTAAACTGTCCCAACTTTATCATACTTCGCAACGATTTTCTTATAAATTAGCCTCGATTTAAAAATAAATTAAAACTTACTCAAAGTTTCTTCCAGTAGTTGCTGGATACAACATCGAAAGTTTCAAAGTCTTTTGGGGACCGATTATGAAAACCTGAGATTTAAAAAGAAATAATTATATTAATAATGAAATTGTAAAATTATAACAATTATTTCTCTTACTGCTCGGCAAGTTAGTGGCATTCCCTCCTTTGTTTTTTCGTCTGGATCTATCATTCCCAATTTAACAGCTAGTGATCGATCTGGATCCGAAATAATAGGATATGGAAAACTTCCCTCAAGACTGCTATGAGCTTGTATATCCTATCACATTATTGTAATTTACGTAATATTATTTTTTCAAACCTAAAGTAAAATTTGTACCTTGATCCATCCATGATGAGAATCGAGATCATTGCATGATAACGCAATTAATTTTACTCCTCGTTTTTGAAATTCTGGTACTAATTGACCTGCCCTTCCTAATTCAGTGGTGCACACAGGTGTATAATCATTGGGATGAGAAAATAAAATAGCCCAGCTAGTTAAAATTTTAAATTGTCGATATTTAAATACTGGAATTATGAAGTACATTCAACTTTAAAAATAATATTTATTTTCTTTACAATAATTTATAATTTGCACTTAAATGACTGTACATTTGATATTTTAGCCCAATTACACTATACAGTAGTTTAATATCTGTAATCTAATACTGGTTACCCTAATAATGTATAATATTCGCTATAATAATCTCATTATAAAACATATATTGTCAAGGACATTTATTTTGAGTTTTTTTATAATTATTATTAAAAACAACAGTTTCTCACTATTCTATAATGATAATTATTAAATTTAATAATTATTCTATTAACGTTGCTAAAGCAACGCGAAAGGCAAAATAAGGGGAAGTAAAAAAAAGCAATCTAATCAAGTTGGCATATACTCGTGTAATCAAAAGAACCATTAAAAATATGATCATTCCCAATAATACGGAGTATTATTTTCTATCTTTGATGCATCATAATTATTAATATGCATTCATCAATAAAAAACCATACGGTTTTGATGATAAAGAGTATACTTTATTGTATCTGAAAACTGGCGATCCTGAATCTGATTATCCGATAGCCTGATCATAGGTCGAACCAAGTCCTCCAACTCTACCAAGGAGTGCACGGCGATGGCTCTACCATAGGTTCTACACGTAACATCCAAATAAGAGACTGGAGCACGACCTCAAATTATTATGCCGTACGACGAGTCTTTTGCGGCACAGTCACATTTATTTAAATAAATATTTATTTTTATCGACCACGAATAACGCAGACCAAAAACAAGGACAATTGCTATATTCGTGACAACGAAACCCTCCTCTGGTTTTCGTTGTGTGGCGATATCGCATAATTATTATTGTTATCACTGCAAATGTAACATGTATATGTTCATTTAAACACTACAATTTATATTCCATGATAATTGAAATTTTAAGAATCGCACTTAAATTAGAGGTGAAAAATTTTTTAGATATTAAGTACATGTACACGTACTTTCACTTTTGTCATCTGCACACGTGTTGCGCTATTTACTTTTTTGAACATTCCTCAAATAGCGAATTAAAAAGTTAATTAATCACAAATTTAATAGAGCAAATTAATTTATATTTTAATTTTAAATTACCTGGTAATTATTATAGATTTTTCTGTTTTGAAATTCATAGACCCCCGCCTCAATTTTAAAGTCAAGGTTAACCACAATGAAAACGCGCCAGCTCACTCGCTAGTTATTATTATTATAAAAATTCATTTTTTACCTATTATTGATCCAGTCGTGAAATTCTATTATTCCTTCTGTGGTTTGGGCCGAAAAGTTCGGCATAATATCTCCTAAATTCACCATTTCGAATAAGTTTTAATATTCGTTGCGTACCAGAGTTCTCGCGCTTGACGACTGACAGATCGAAATTCCTGGCAAAGAATGCGTCAGGAGCGAACTTTGAAACAAGGCGGAGCGATCTTGGATCGTGAGAGCAGACTGTAAAATGATGTCATCATGAATAATTCATGATGCAAGTAAAGGTATGCTTACACCTGTTAAGAATTGGAGTTCCCAAATCATGTTCCCCTCGCGTATTTTTGAGTAAGCTAATTAAATTACTTGTGTCAAATTAGTATTTGCTCTTGCCTATTGCTAAAAGAAATGTTTAATGGCACCGACATGAATTAATACTATCGATAGAAGCGTTGTAATTGTGTTGGTACAATTGCATTTTGGCCAAACCAATGCAATTGTTATGTTCAATTATGTCATGTTAAAAAAAGTTCTTCTTAAAAAATATAATAGCTTTAATATGACCGTCGGGAATCAATATTTCGCTCTTAAAAACAAACTATCCTGCCTAATTGCAAAAAGAAGTTTCATCTCAAGTTATAATATTAATAACAGCACAGAGCAAATGCATACCGTACTGTAGTTAAATTGTATAAAATTTAATTGGCAAAACAACTGAAAATGAATGCAGGTTAACAAGTGATTTTCAACCAACTTTATACATTAATACTTAGGTGCGAACTTGAAACCTTCCAGCTTTGGTTACATATTTAACTCCTTTAAATGGTTTATATTTCTAAAATATAATAAAATTTTAAGATAAAATAAATTTATACATCATGTGTGCACACTCAAAATAAATACCTCGCCATACATATCCAAACGATTCACTTTTAAGCCAGAAACCGCCATTTGATTAATGGAAAACTTTACCTACGCATATTAGAATTAAAAGGTTTTAATTAAAACTTGATTTTATAAGCACGCATATTATTTTAAACTTAATAGCTTACCGTAATCGCTGGATTAGACTCCGGTAAAGGGGATCCGGTTTGAGTGCTCACCTTTAGATTAATTTAATTAATATTCAAATCAGTAAAATATTTAAATTTTTATACCGTTCCCCGTATAGTTGGCAATTTTGATACATCTATTCTTCCTACTTCCCAAGTAAGAATTTTGCTAACTGGATCGAAGGAATATTTTCCTTGCGTGACAGTCAAATTTACGTTTAAAACGTTCTTTGACATTGGAATTTCCAGCACGACTCCTTCAACCTTTATGATTTTTAAATTTTTTTTTACAATTCATTAAAAATAAATGTATTAATTACCAATTTTCCCATTGTTTGTTTGGGACCTACAGTCACATCTAAACGTCCTCCACCATTATCGCGAAATGAAATATTGTGACGAATATAGATTGGAATAGCCACAATGCTAATTTGTTTTAATAAACATGAAATTAGAAAAATGAATTTATCTTTAAATTTTTTTAAAAAATTACTTTTGAGATCCTATGTGATATGACATGAGTCGAAAGTTACCATCAGGAGGTACGAATGATAAAATTCTCTCCAGCTTTAAACATATTTTTTTTGCTTATTTTATCGCCAAAAAGTATCGAGAAGGGCATACTCACTTCCCATCGCTTAAACCGCACACATGGATGAAAGCTTACATCATCAAATAACCGTGGATTCACAAACGATAAAGTTAGATCTGGCATACCACTTAATTTGATGCAGCAGTCAATCTAAATTTTTTACACGAGAAAAAAATATTTCAAAAAATGAAGTCTACATCATTAAAATAAATATTTACATATCCTTGAATTTCTGCAAATACAGTAGCTCCAGATTTGTCAATTATTGCATCTACCTCCTCGATGACATCAAAATAAGCTTCATTATTTGTATATTTAACACCTGTTCTTCGCCATGGAATGTTGGACAATTGTCCAGTTGGTAAAATAGAGCTCACACTAAAACATAAAATGTTGTTGTACAGTAATTAACAAAAAATTGTTGAACGAGATTCTATACTTGGATCTTCCAGTTACAGTGTTGGCAATTGTTCTCAAAATATTGGGCGGTTTAATTAATTCCTTTAATATATTAGATTCTGTTGCTAAGGGAAAACCATTGTCCAGCATTTCGTCAAGCAACTAAATATTTAAAAATCTTAATTACATTACAAAAATAAAATAATAAAACATTAAAACCTCGTATACAACGACGTAATGTTCTTTAATTAATGATTCTGTGCATTCGTTAAAGTAATCTTCAAATGTATCCACGACTCGGTGAAGAAATTCGATAACAAATAATGGAGGAACTAACGGCAGTAAAGTAAGATGACATTAAATAAAATACTTCAGGGAAAATCACATATTACGTAAAGCATAAATTTTACCTTCCGACATGCAAACGGCAACAAAAAATAGCTGATTTCTGTATATGCTTATTATATAATGATGCGGTGTAGTTATCACCGGTGAAACATCTTCAGGATTCGGTGCACGTCTTTGAGCGTCAAAAAAGTAATCACATACGGAACGATTTATGACACTTTTCCAATGCTTCTCCATAAAAATGTCCCTTGAAATTTTAAATACAAAATCAATCATAATAAAACACATTTCGAAACATTTACTATACGATAGCAAAACAAGTACAGTACATTACATGTAATGAGAATTATTGATGTTGACAGATACTGTATGTTTGGTTATTGCCAGATACAGCCAACTCCAATAATTTTTATAAAGCTTATTAAGGATTACCGTATATATTATACATACCCTGATCTATTCACAATAAACAGACTGTGAATCATTTTAATTATTTTATTCAATAAACGTTATTACAAGTTCCCTGCCCAGCTGGCTCTTTCGGCTTCGGTGATGCTGGGCGTCAAAATCCGGAACCGGAAGTTACTTTCGCCTCAGATTCGCCACCTTTTGGCCAATGTTAAAGTTAATTAATTGCGTTTGTTTTGAAAAATTTACCATCAAATTTCATTACCCACATCATAATAAATTAATGTATTTTCCACGATAAATAACTAGTTTCTAAACTTTTATAAAACTTAAAAATAAAGCTTAATAAAACCAAAAATATCAGATATAAAAAATAAAAACTTTTAATGAGTGTGATTGCAAATATTCTAAGAGTTTACATTAATTTTTAACTAGCATTTAAAATATGTAAGTAAAAAATAATAAAAAAAACAAGTTCTCCTTTAGTGCACAATAATTAATAAATAACAACCTTTACACTTTACAAATTTTGAGTAAACACAGCGAAGTACCGGTAGGTAATAACTTTTAGCTTATTAAAATTAAAAACTTCGGGTAACCGTAACACCAGCAAAACATAAAATTTAGAATTACAGGTAGTCGCTTTGTTAAGTGATTTAAAATATAAAACTCGCTAATGAGCTACATACAAGTTAATAGAAGCAATAAAAAATTATATTGTAACAATCGTAGCCTATATAACTATATAGACTAAAGTAGTCCTTTTTAAATCTTAAAACGTTCAATTAAGATGATACTGTAATATATTTCATTGTAGAAAGTAGTAAAAAGCACGTATACAACTGCACATGTGAGATTCATTTAAAGAAAATCCTCCATTCCTTATGTTTAACGATAGCGTCAATAAAAAATTGTATTTAAAATAAAAAAAAATAATACCGGTATTTAAATAACTACTACAAAAAACTGATAAGAAAATTGAATTCAAATTTTAAAAAAATACTGTCCATAAATGATTTTTTTAAAATAAATTGAAAGACTGTAAATGGAAAAAAATTCTAAGTTTTTCTTTGAGCCGAATCGTAATTATTACAAAGAAATTGCCTAGAATTTTCAAAATGGCAAATTTACATACAGTATTAAATTTGACGTTTCTATTTATGAATCAATTAAAAATTATTGTTCTGCAGTCATTATTACTTATCTTAAATTGGCGAAGGTGTTTGTTAATGCTGTTTGGGTCTTATTTTTTCATAGAAAAATTGTTGACCTTGGTCAAGTATTCCATCTTTTGCAATTCCAGTTTTCTTTTTAAGAAAATGAAACTGTTGTTGACCAAACTCATAAAATTCATTCTCCATTTTCCATATAACTGAGGATTGTATTTTAGCTACAGTTCTGCCTGATGGTTCTATTTTCATAACAGTTTTGCGAAGATGAGATTTTTTCCCTATGTAAGAAAACAATATTTGAATTGTTAATAATATTTAAAAAATCAATAAAATCAAACCTGAATTATAAAGTTCGCTGGCGCCTTTAAAAAACCTTGGAAATATAATTTCCAGCATACTAACGAAATCCTGCAACTCGTCGGTCACTCCGACTAACATATAGTTATGAGCTAAATTATGTTTAGCTTGCTGCAAAGCCCAAGCGTTTCCGGGAACCCTATTAGAAAAAATTAAAAAAAATCAACAAAACTTCTTAAAGCGATAATTTATGCTACAGTTTTAAGAGTAAATAAAAAAAGTAGAAGTATATTATCATAATCCAAAATAAATTCAGCTTTTCGTTAATAATACAAAAACGAGCTACAAATTCAATCAAAAATTAGAAGCCAAATAATTTGTAGATTTCAACGGGCGTTTAAATCGATCACTATCTTAAACTTTACTTCAAACATACCAACATTCTGCAACGTGTCCACAAAAAAATGGTATTTGAAGCCACATATTTTCTGGGGCGCAGTCAATTTGGCCCTTTTCAACGCATTCATCCAGCGTCTAGCAATTTATAAATACAGTCAATAAACAATTAAAAAGTAAAAGTCTTGTTAAATTACCATTTTATCCCCTTTTTTCTTCCGCAATACGTGAGGTCGAAAGTCATCGCCGTATCTCAAAAAATAATAATAGGAAACCAGACGATCAAGAGGCTTTCGAAGCAAGTTTATGTAAATTGGAGACGATTTTATTCCAAATCTGATAATTAACATTAAAATATGACAATGTCCAAAACAATAAATTTCTGGTATACTTTTTGACATCAATGAAGGCAAAATGTCCGTGATAGATTGCTGGCTTCATATCTGTCCAACTCGAAATATTATTAGCAAACCTAGCCTTAAATTAGAAAACAGTTCTTAAAAATCTTTTTCAATAAAAAATAATTATAGCCTACGAGTAGCCTACCTGATCAGCCAAAGACATCATATGATTATTCCTTGATATGTTAACGTGTAGAACGTGATATTTATTAATGCTACACAAATCGTACGCCAAACCCATTAATGTAGTACTTCCAGTTTTAGGCACGCGATTATAAACAATAGTTAACGAATCCATGTTGTCAACAGAATAATGCTGAGCACCATCGTTATGCTCATATCCAGGGAAAGGTAAAAAATCACCTGGTTTCAAAATTTTATCTACAATAAATGATCGAATGAATGGACAAAATAATAAAATATTATCACAGTTAACTCACCTAACTTTCTTCTTGTGCTTTGAAGACCTTTGA
>JAQGAY010001231.1:0-15689 GCA_034698085.1 Polydesmus angustus | reverse complement strand
GCAAAAAAATAAACAGCGTTGCGGCTTCGGTTGTAAGTCTGAACTGACCACAAGAGGGACCAAAAGATAGGTGCGCCCTATCGTCCAATGACGTCAGGAGATTAAGCGCAGGTAGCGGACCGGTTGGAGCAGGATTGAAATACAATGCAGGAAGTGGAATTTCCTTTTTTAGAACCGACTAATTAAAGAAGAGAAAAAATACTATTGTTTTCCATTCCAAAATTTTATTTTTAAAGTTTTAAATACTGTACTGAAGAGATTAGTGCCTTATTTTCACTGCAATTTGACCTTAAAAGATTAAGAGCGGTTAGGGCCGTGGTGAGAGTAGGATTAAAAGACAATGCAGCAAGGATCAAGGATGAGTAGTCATTCTTAAAAACGTTTTTCTTATCATATAAATGTAATTAAAAAAAACGACTATTTTTGGTTTTACAATAATTATTCCACAAGTAATTTTTTATTAATGTTTTTTTGTAGTAAAAATTTATTACATTAAATTTATTGATTATTGCAATTAATTGCATGATCCAATCATCATTGTAGATTATTCTCGGACCACGTGGTTAACAAAATTCTAGCTTAATAATTCTTCTTAAATAAATGTATTTCTCAGTTGTATTTAAGAGTAAACAATTGAAAATTATAAAAGTTATTTTTATTTACCTTTATATGTATTTTCCTGCTGCGTTTGGTTAAGAGAGATTAAATATCAACTTACATCAAACCCTTTCTCTGGATCCCATCCGACATGTTGAACGTGCCTAAAAACAATTATTACCATATTAAAGGCTTCTTAAAATTTAAATTCTCAAATCGAAACTTCTTAAAAAAAAATTACCGTACCTAAATTTCCTTGGTTTACTAATATCACTTTTTGATAATTTAGTTTGCTTCTTAGTCTTCTGTTTATGAAAATTCTACTGACTACATTTTCAACAACTTTATAAAAATTGCTCCCTTCATCTTCATCAGCAAAATTTTCGCCCTGCCTGAGAATTTTTAATAAAAAAAAAACCCCGAAACACAAATAGTAAGCATTTAAAATTAATAACATTAGGTACACTTAAAAACTACTAAGGGTATTTAAAAAGTAAGTTTCCTTCATCAAGAAAAACCAAAATAATATTGACAAAATTACAAACAATATTTTTAACTTTTGTACACTACTAAACTAGATACTGTACATTGTTGTTTAGGTACCGGAAATGCTTAGAAAGTGGTGAAAATTACAGCTTTTTGACAACCACTTCATAAAAATCCGCCGCCAAATGCTGTTTTTTAACTTTTTTGTCAATTTATTTTTAATTTATTTATCAATTAATTTACAACAATTTTTAAATTTTTTTTTCTCAATTTAATTATTAAAGTTGGAAAAAAAAATGATCTGCGAAAATTGGCGGCAGATAAAGATTAGGAGGGAATCAAAAAGCTGTTTTATAGGTACAGGAAATGTCCAGAAAGAAGTAAAAATTACTGTGTATCTAGTTTAATAGTTCACAAAAGTAAATAAATATTGTTTGTAATTTTGTCATTATTATTTTGGTTTTTCTGGATAAGAGAAACTTACTTTTTAAATACTCCTACACGTGTAATACATAAATAAATATTTACATCTGCTTCAAAAGAGTGAGTAAACGGCGACGTTTAGAGTTTAAATTTTGTGTACAGTTAATGTCCCTAAACCAACACACGTTTTTAAAAATTACAATAATAATAAGAAATGTATAACGTTAAAAATGAGAAAACTTCCATGTTGTGCGAGTGCATAAAATGTTTTTAATACGAACGTTTAAATCAAAAACCCTGATATAAAAAGGGCCTTTTGAATTATCCTTGACGAGGCAAGCTACGCCACATATCTTCAAGATCCATTTATTTAGATTGGGCAGTTCAGTTAGCAGCAACTGCACCACTGCTGTGACCAAACTCTGCCAATACAATACAGTGCATTAGTTGTCAATCGGAATTGCTAACGGCGTATTATATGAAAGTTTCCAACTGTCTGGTTAATAATTCACTTACCTGACACCTTATGTCCATCATTTTAAAAACGATCGCATTCTCATCCGCAGTCAGCAAACTCGAACTTCTGTTAATATCCGCCAAGTTCTCCATACTTTGAAACATTCGAGCGTATCCGTGACTAAATCAGATACCAACTAATAGTTATTTTTAGTTTACTTTAAACCCACCTTCTGAATGTCGCACTACCTAATAAATCATTAAAAAAATCAATTTAACATTTAATGGATCGATTACCATAACTTAAAAAACAACGCTTAACTAGTGATAATAACTGCCTATTAAAGCGCAAATTTCATGGTTTGTTTATTAATTTTGAGATTTAACTAACGTTTGTTCGAAAATGATTGTCGAGATTGTTGTATTTACATTTATTCTGATTATTCAGACACTTTTTGGTAGAATTAATTTCACCCTCAATGTGAAGATGTTGCACCATTCTTTATGAGGTTCCACGATATTTTAAATTTAGCCTAAGTCAGGTATTACACCAAATTTTAAAAGTTGTTGTTGACGTCAAGTGTTATTTTTACATGTCTCCATTTAAACTTAAAACAACAAAATAAATAAAATACCGGTACTAGTTCAAATAATTATTTTAATGTTATGATTCTATTATTAATAGAATAATGATTTTGTACGATAATGCATCGATTTAATATCGAGTATTATTTTTACTACCCGCTATTGAGTTGGTAAAACTTGCAATAAAACAAAAATAAATAAACAACTAATTTTAGTAATTTTAATTTTTAGCCCAAATGCGCCCAAATTTTCGAAAATGCGCTACTCATAATTGCCAAATTGTTTTTTTTTAACATGTTGGTTTTATTTACTTTTAAATAGAAATTTGTTAGCAAATAAAAATACCGGTACATAAAATTTATTAACTGACATTTTGTACTTTTTTGCTTTAAAGACACCCGGAATTGGCACCCGGAAATAAAAATAAAGACTACGCAAATTTTATGATATTATTAATTTAAATTTATTTTTCTTCTTTACAGTACTTTTGAATATTTAAAATTTTAATGTCATCTATCCGCGCTTAAGGAATGACATGGCTTTCTTCTACTATGCATTTTCTTCTATTTCATCCCATTAACTTTAATTTTTGTATTGATAAAAATTTAATTTCGCGTTGTAATAATTTCTATTATTTCATTAAAATGAAGAAAATAATCGTGTTAAAATCATTTAATGATCCCGACCATTAAAAAAACCAAGTTTTTGTTTTTGTTGACATTTGACGATTTAATACCGAGTGATTGAAACGTTGCCTACTTTTAAAATTTTTAATGACATAATTATTTGGTTAATAAAATAATTCTTGTCAAACCTTAAAAATTATTTTTTTATTTAAATTTTCTTTAAGTTTCATTTTTGAAGTACATGTAGTTTCTAAAACGATTCCACGCTTTTTGGTCACACGGCGACTTGGCAACACTGCTGTCACGCCCCTATTAACGTGGCAGCCAGAATCGAGCACTGCTCCTTACAAACTCTTTGACCTTTTAGCAGTGAGCCACGTTGTTCCCGAGTGCAGCCGCGAGAGGTCTCTATCAAAGCAAAGAAATTAATTTATTTTAATTCAACGGACGAAAAAGGTAAATAGAAACTTAATTAACTCTTCATAGTATTATCTTAAATTAATTTATGTAAGAAACTCTAAGAAAAAAAGAGTAAAGATACCGCTAACCCTAAATTGAGCATGGTTAATGTAGGTCACCAAAAAAAAATTAAACCTAATTCATTAGGTTATAGACTCTAGAGTATATTATTTTAATCTATTGCATTTATCCATGTTAAATATATATTAAAAAGTTAATTACGAAATTTTGGTTCCGTGTCCAAATATTAATACCGTAGTCAAAGGTCATTTTTTTTTGTTTTTGGGCAATAACTCAGCTAATATAGGAGGTCGCATGTCACTGACGACCATCATAAAAGTTATGCATTTTGTTGGTTAGTTTAGCCGTTTTCGAGATAATATAGAGCCCGTTGAAGGGGGTGCGAGTGCAAAAAAATATGTTGCGTTGTGCGTCCCATAGGATAACGAGTGAAAAAAGTGCGACATGTTACCCACTAACAAAATGCCACAAATTCATCCCTTAAATATCTTTAAAATTGCCCCTAAACCATTGTGTAGAATTGAATAGAAAAAAAGTCACATCAAAATCTACATTTCATACTGAAGGCACTTTCGTGCTTTAATAATATTTTGATAAGACTTTTTTTTCTTTACTCCATTTTTTTCTAATATATTCTGAATTGTTTAGGAGAAATAAATTTGATCTTTAGTTGGTGAGCAACATTTAGTACTTATTTTCGTATTAAAATACATGTTATCCTATTGGACGAACAACACGAGGTATAGGGTGTTCGTTGAATAACGTTAGTTTTGAATCATGAATAAATTAGTCGAATTTTAATGAAAATACTCGTACATTAATTTTCATAAATTTACTTTAATTAACACCTCCCAATACAATTGTTAGAATAAGACCTCTACAACTGAATCGGTATGTTTTAATGCGCTCGAGGAAATTTGCATTAATCTTATTTGGTAGATGCCGAGATGCAGTCGGCAGGTGCAGGTTGAAAGTCCGCAAAAGCTTTAGCCGTCAAAGTGAGCACGTTTACACGGGCCGCCTCAGTTGTAGAGGTCATATTTTAAAAATTGTTTTTTAGTATTAAATGAGAGGTTCTACATAATGTAAATATGTAAAAAGTAGTTATTTTATATTAAAATTTGCCTGATTTATTCATGTTTTAAAACTAACGTCATCCAAGGAACACCTTAGACATGTATTTTGTTGACTTTCACCCCCTTCTCCGCGCTATGTCTCGAAAACGGCTAAATTTAACAACGGAAGGTACAAAAATTTGTTAAAAAAATTTTTTTTTTGTCTACAAATTTTTAAAAATAAACTCTAATTGGAATGCAATGAGACAGAGAGAGCGAAAAGTGATTCACTTGGGATTTAATAAAATTAGGTCACCTGATAAGTGAAAATGGGAGGCTAAACGGGTTACATATTCTATTACAGTAGAGCGTCGATATTTCGGACGTCAAAAATCCGGAGCGTCGATATTCCGGATTCAATAAAATCCGGATTATCGAACGTTCGAACCACCAGTGCTGTTTAAAAGTCCACAAAGATTTATAATTTTTTTTAAAAAAAAAGCTCAAAAAGTGTTTTATTTCCTATAGGCTTCACTTTTGTAACTATCAGAGTTAATTTTGATCGATTTTAGCAAAAAAATTAACATTGATGACGTCAACCGACCCTTTTACTATTAATTTCAAAAATCCGGACAAATCGATAATCCGGATGGAGTCTGGTTTTAATTAGTCCGGAATATCGACGCTCTACTGTATTCACAAATGGTTCTATCTCTATTGTTTTAAAAACCTTCCAAACTTAATGCAGGCCTATTTATTTTTAATGTAACATTTATCTAGCTAATTTGCAGAAAAAGAAAAAGGCCGGTACCGGGAGCGAGTACGAGTGAGTTGACAACGAAAGAGTGAGAAATTTTTTTTTCTGCAGCGATAAGTATAAGTGACGAGACTTCTTCCTCCGAACATTGTGGTCCTTCAGCCGCGGAGATGGAAAACTTAACCGCTGCGACCCCATTCCAGGCCTTCAAGCAACAATACGTACTCTCCAACAACACTGGGTCTAGTACAAAAGGTATGTTTCGCTGCTCCGTGTTTCTAACTTCTTTTTTTTTTTCTACCAAACTCAAACGTATTTTTACTCGAAGCATTTTGCAGATAGCTGCTGATACATTTAAGGCATCTCGTTGAGTTGGTCGCTTTGTACCGCAAATTTTAAATTATTTTTTTTTTCATTAAAAAAAGTCATTAGTAGCACTTTTATAATCGAGTTTCATTCCAGTGGTAGAGACTAATAAACAAGACTTTATTTTTTTAGGGAAGAAACGCCAGATAATGGAAGACGTACCGGAAGCGAGTGCGAGTAAGAAGAAGTCGACAGAAAAAGTTCGCAAAAATGAGGAACAGTTAAGGGTATTAAACGAGAATTACTTTGAAAATCCTTATCCTACGAGAGAGGAGAGGATTAGGCTGGCCGAGCAGACCGGCCTCAGCGATCAGCAGGTAAATAATAGAATCAAAATATTGGATTTCAATATACAGTGTGCTTTTAAATTTACGGAGTTTTAAAAAAATGAATTAATTTTTTGATGTTCTTTAAGTGTACAATTGGATCACTTGTCCATTATAATAATAATAAAAAAAAAACAACAGCTCCGATTTCATGATAAAAAATAATTTTTAGAATATGATCTCTCCAAATTAGTCAGCACATGTTAACTGGATTAGCAAATTTTTTAATTTAAAAAGCAAATAAAAAAGTCAAATTTTAATGAAAATAAATTAATTTTTTAATATTTAGTTACAACAAATTTGTCGATTTAACAATAAAAAATAACGTCTGGCATGTGACCTTCTTTACTGAGTCGGCACATGTTAACGCGTGTAACGAAATTTCTAATAACTCTCTGGCAACGTGTCTGGTTGGATGTTGGCAATTACGCGTATGAGAAAGTTATTGAAATAATTATTTGCTAATTGAGTTAACATGTGCCGACTCAGTTGGAGAGGTCATATTCAAAAATTGTTTTTTATCCTTAAATCGGAGATGTTGTTGCATGTAAATATTAAAAAATTAATTCATTTTCATTAAAATTTGACTTCTTTATTCGTTTTTTAAAAACTCCGTAAATTTAAAAACACACGTTAGAATCGTAATATTGGATTTCAATATAATATAAAACATCGATTAAATAAGCCTACTCATAACTAATACTTATTGATGATTGAAAAATTTATTATTTTTTTTTTTATAGATAAAGTATTGGATGTGGCAGAAGAGATCAAAAGAGAAAAAAGAGAAGGAAAATAAAGGCCGTTCCAACAGCGACCCAGAGAAAAGCATGAAAAGAGAAGGGAGCAAAGCCAACAAGAAGTCAGCAAAAGATGTGGAGAAGGCTAACAAGGAAAATGCGTGGAAAGAAGCGGAAGAGAATGGCGGTATCGACGGCAGCACCCTAGAGGAAGCAGAAGCGCGGCTGGAAAATGATTGGAATATGAGTCCGACAAAGTGGCCACCGTTGGATTTTCATAATACTCGTATTATGCTTTCTCCGGATGAAGTGTTCGTGATGTACAACATAGCTACGTCACCGCAAATTGAAATACAATTTTAAAATTTACTCCCTCTGTCCCCTAATAAGAGCCCGATTACCATTTTATTTTTGTTCCTAAATAAGTGACCGATGTCTTTAAAAATTAAAATTTTTAAGAAATTATTAAAGTAAATCAATAAATTTATATATTTTATTGAATTTTAACTACAAATATCGTTTTTGGGAAACTTTTAATAGTAGATTTGAGTCATTTAAACTGAATTGATTATGTCTTGTACAAGGATCTTAGCTGAAATTTGCTTCATTTTGTCGTTGTTTCTCAATTCTGGCAATTCAAGATAAATAATTTACTACGGTTTTAGACTTAAATTAGGTCTTTCACGATGACCTATATATGCTAGCATTTTTTTTAGTTAAATTATAAAATTTTAATGTGGCTGCAATATGCCACAAAAGCATCAAAACGCAAAAAGTTAATTTATCATAGACGCGTAGCAGCGCACGCCATGATTCACTGAGTTGATCGCCGCTGTTATTCGATTTTTCAACTCTTTTAATTTAGTTGGAAGTGGCGGAACATCAACGCGGCAGACACCGACACCCATTTTTATTAAATTGTCCAAACCAAAGACAAATATTTTTTCTATTAGGTAGGATTAATGTTGAATGTTTTTCAAAACGTTGCACAAATGAATGTGTTTTGGCAAATTGAATAGCTCAGAACATCTTCTATGATAAAATAAATTTTTGAGTTTTTGATGCTTTTGTGGCATATTGCAGTCACATTAAAATTCTAACGTGTGTCCAAATAAATCTGAAAGTTTTGAAACAGGAATAAATCAGTCAAAGTTTAATGAAAATGCATTATTTCTTATATATTTACATTCAGCAACATATCCCATTTAAGAATAAAAAACAATTTTTGGAATATGACCTCTACAACTGAGTCGGCACGTATTAATGCGTTTAAGGAAATTTGAAGAAATTTGCATTAATCCTATGGTAGATGCCGGCACGTGCCGCGATCTAGTCGGCAGGTGCAGGCTGCAAGTTCGCAAAAGCTTTAGCCGTCAGACGTGAGTAAGTGCGTTAGCAGGTGCCGACTCAGTTATAGAGGTCATATTCTAAAAATTGTTTTTTATTATTAAATCGGATATGTTGCTGAATGTAAATATATAAAAAATACTGCATTTTCATTAAACTGTTGATTGATTTATTCCTGTTTCAAAACTTTCAGATTTATTTGGACACACGGTATAATTTGGCTAAAAAATGCGAGCATATTTTACAGAAAACATTTGCGATTACAGAAATTGTTTATCACATTTAATTAATAAGATATTGTGTTGTGCATGGATTTCACTCATTTAGAGACACCCGGTATAACCCACTTCATCACCGTGTGAAACCTCTACAACAACATTTTCATTTTTTAAAACTTTTAAAACCGAAACAGATAGAGACTTATGGCTAACTAATATCGTGTACGGGTCATTTTACATCACTACACATACATTTATATCGCAAATTAAAACACACTTTTAACCATTATACAGTATTATAATTATTTTACTATAAATTTTTTAAATTCACAAGGAAATGATTTTTTCCAAAGCAAAATGACCTCAGCAGTATAAATGTAGAGTCGATTAGCCTCAATCTGGTCAATCATTTACGAGTATAATTAGCATAATGATGAGTGCTAGTTACTCCGATGTAAGAAAAAACTTAATGGCAGAAAAAAATAAAATATTATCCTATAATTTTGATGGATTTAGTTCTAATAAGTGTAGCCAGGAAGACCGTAAGAAGCAACTTTTTGACGTAAGCATCGTTTGGTGCCAAGAAAACTCCATCTGTCAACATCTGTTTACAAATTATACAACAAATTTAAATTTTGAAATTGATTAATAATGTTGCACTTACATCCATAGATGTTTTGATAACAGCGTTACTATCATTCACGTCGATTGTGTCGTTGTACTCAGCTTTTATAGCGTAAAAAATGTTACTTAAATTGTGGTCGTCTTTAAACATGGCGTACACTACTCCGGGCAAAATCTCGATTGTGTCGAAAAAATTAGAAGTAACTATAAAATACGACACGTTGTTCATGAGAATATTACGCTAAGAGCTCTATAATACTTTACCGTCATACATAACTGTTCCATCGTCCTGAGTAGCCTACATCCGGTTAGGTAGGGTACTTTGTTAAAAGTTCCGGCAATTAAAATGTACCTGGGATATTTGGTAAAAAAACAGTCCAACTTCGAGGGTTTTCCACAACGGGAACAAAGGGTAGTCGAAGAAGATCGTCATCCTGAAAAATTTTAATTTTTGAATTTTAATTGTTATTTAAATAGATTTATTAGATCATAAAGTATACTCCTAATTTCCAGGCTTAGTTAATTAGTTCACCCACAGATGGATTCCTGAGGCAATCTACGATTTCTTGAGTGTTTGTGGTTGGACATTCTAAATCTATTTCAATTCCCAGCGTGAAATTCATCGGATCCTTTTGCAAAGACCATGAATGACCTCCAATGGTCGCGTGGAATAAGCCTGCAATCCACTTTTAATATTAAATAACTAATACGTTCAAATATGAGCAAATATGACCAAAAGGCCCCACTCGGTAGGCCACGCTGACCTGAACAACAACCTTATCCATATATTGTTCTGGTGCGTAATAATAAGATTGATTGCCGCTCCACCTTAGATCCAAAAAATTACATTAAGTAGATTTTCTCCATCGGGCAACTATACGTTTATTCCACTACACGGTGGACGTAAAAAAAACGTTCAATACCAGTGATGAAGTCTGAATTACCCAGTACTATTAAATCCGTATAATTACTAAAATATCTTAACGGCACAAAGGTAAATATCACTTCAAAGACTTTTGTAACATTGAATTGTTCTATTTGGTGTTTAAAAATCCTCTTCCGCATTATCAATCCAGCATTAAATTTAAAACGCATGATGCTCACCCATAGCTGGACTCAGAGCGGCCCATAGGGAGTGCTGGTCAAATCGTTTTGCTGCTTTTCTAGTGACCGAAAGCGGATATTCTAAACGCAGAATAGAACAATTAAATGTTAAAAAAGTCTTTAAATTAAAGTTTATTCATGTAGAAGTGAGATATATTGCTTGAGTTATCAGTCATACTATATAAGGATTTAATACTAATTCAGTATTGAACTTTTTTTTACGTCCACCGTGTATATGATTAATTTAAAAAAAACGCGGCATAGTCCACTTTACACTTTGTTTTCACAATAATTTTATTTTACTACGGTAATTATTTCTTTTGGAGTGTATACGTTGCGATACAAGCAATCTTCATCACCGATAACATCATAACAATGTCTGCTCTCAGTGCTTGAGGGCAAGACAGCGCATTCCTCGAGCCATCCCGAACCCGCTCTAATTGTCAGCAGGAATAACAGGAGCCTGCATTAATAATTATTATTAACAACAGGTATTGTTGTTTTTAAAGACTTGCATATTAATCTAAATAAGCTTAATTCAAAGTTTTGGCATTTATTGTTAATTACCCTATAAGAATTTCAGGAAAAAAAACACTAAACAACTACCGTAATTAAAATCTTCAAAACTTAATATACAAATATTTTAAAAACGCTGCATAAAATATTTAAATATTAATATCGTAATCTATGATTATTTTATTACTGTTATTACCGCGAATCTTAGTTTTCCCACGGGTGGTTGTGCGAAAGTAATGCTTGGAAATTGCAAGTAGGTTTGACCTTTGACCGAAATCCTGGTATTGCTCTGACTTGTCTTTGCGCGGTGGTTACAATTGGATTCTTAGCTTTGACTAACAACGCGCCAATCGAAAGTAAAATCACAACACAAACGGTGAAATGATTCGCCATTTTAATTATAATATCAATGAAGAGTAAAGCTTCAACTGAAGGCAAACACCCCTCGGTTACATTTATATACAAAAAAATCTATTTATCAACCAATCGAATATTAACAGTATTTAACTGGTACTGTAACGAGATTTAAGTATTATCTTATTTTAAGTGCCACTCACACTGATACCACAGGCCAACGCACCCAAAATATCACTATTTTGGGACAGACACTTAAAAACGTTTATTCCTGATCTAAAACATTTCAGTAATCTATAAAATCAATAACAAGCGAGGTAATTAAAGAAATTAAAAGTAGAACCTACAACAATACACCTAATACTGTTTTTACACTGGGGAGACGTTCCTCAAAAACACGTATAAAAAAAATCGTGTAAAAAAGACATTGTACCTATGACAGTTCTCAAAAAATAAATGAAAATAATAATTTTTTTAATACGGTAATGTTTTTTTTTAAATTATTTTTAAAAAAAAACAACATTAAAATAATTGTTTTACATAAACTAAAAATGTATTTACGTGATATTAAATTTTTTGTAAACAAATAAATCCTGTACAAATAAAATTTTTTTATTCATTTTCGGTGAATACGTTTGTACGAGATACTGTATATGACTAGAATATCACTCTTATCACTAAATTGTTTTTAGTAATGGATAAACTCTATAACATTATAGCACAAGGCCTACCAAAAAAATGCATAAGATTAAAATGAATACATAAATACATGTAAAGGTATAACAAGTTTGTAAAAAGTGAATGAAATTTTATTTTGAAAACGTGGTATTTTCAATTCGTGTAAAAAAAATCCGTGTAAAAACAGTATTAGGTGTACTTAAATTTCAATTAAATTTTATTCGAGAAATAGTTCGGTTACAATGTGGTTCCAAAAATATATTTGTTCCGAGCGATAATTGTCCACCATGGAAGTATCAGCTGGGGCTAAAATGTACAGATACTGTGGTTCGGATGGAGACACCTGGTTCCACACAATTGGTCCACTCGGAGTAGGGTTACTAAATTGCATTAAAGTTTTTAAGAAATATATTTGTACAATAGTATGTACTGAGACATAAACAATAACAATTGTTGTTACTGTGTAGTAGCAAAGTTTGTCCACATTTCAAGCAACTGGTCAGACTCCGCTTGATCATCTACGTTCAATGGAGGCCCAGGATAGTAGAAAATATAACTCACTTCATCACCGTGTGAAACCTCTACAACAACATATTCATTCTTTAAAAGTTTAAGAGCAAAACAGAAAGAGACTTAAGGCTAAAACCTATCGTGTAGAGGAGGTCATTCTACATCAATACATAAATTTTTATCGCAAATCGAACACTCGATCTCGAGTTATAACCAATACAAATTATTATGCTTTTACGAGGGCTGATTGATAAGTCTCCAGCCTTATTGAGATAAAATAACTGTAAAATAAAATCAAATTTTTTTTTTACATTTGTACACTATTAACTTAGATACACTGTAATTTTTATCCTTACACAGGTAATTTTAATCTTTTTCCATACATTTTTAGTACCTAAACAATAGGTTTTTTGCAAACAGCTTCTGCCGCGAAATACGCTTGTAACCATTCAACGCCGTCAGCCCTCACACTGCTCCAGCGGCGAAGGCGCTTCCGGTGCTGCAGAAATTCTAATAAAATTTTTTGGAGCGTCTTCCTTACACTCCAGACTATGCTCAAAAGTGATTTTAATTTGTTTCCTCAACTTAAAAATCATAAAATCAAGCAAAGATCAATAATTGGTCGAAAAATTACGAGCATAAAAGTGGTTTTCAAAAAAGCTGTTGTTTAGGTACTAAAAATTTTAGGAAAAAGTTGAAAATTGCAGTGTATCTAAGTTAATAGTGTACAAATGTAAAAAATAAAATTTGATTTTATTTTACAGTTATTTTATCTCAATAAGGCCGGAGACTTATCAATCAGCCGTCGTAGTCCTCAATTATTGGACTATTTCATTTTTAAATTCACAAGAAAGTGATTTTTCCGTAGTAAAATGACGTCAGCTGTAAGCGTCCATTTGGTCAATTACTTACGAGTATAATTAGCATAATGATGACCGCTAGATTCTCCGATATACGAAAAAACTAAAAGCAAAAAAAAAAATATATTATCCCTTAATTTTCATGGATTTAATTCAACCAATTTTTACTATAAGTGTAGACAGGAAGTCCATAGGAAGCTATTTTGCTGACATAAGCATCGTTTGCGGCTAAGAAATATCCATCTGTCAACATCTGTTTACATAGCCACAAAACATAATTATATCAAATGTAAATCTATAATAATAATGTTGCACTTACATCTATAGATGTTTTAATAACAGCGTCGCTATCATTCACGTCGATTTTATCGTAGTACTCAGCTTTTATGGCATAAGAAACATTAATTAAATTATGATCGTCTTTAAACATGACGTACACCACTCCGGGCAAAATCTCGTTGAAAAAATGGTCATCGATTGTGTTGTACAAATTAGTAGTAACTGTAAAATACAAGTTGTTTGCGCGAACATTATTATGCTGGGCTGGTTAATAACTTAGTACGAGGGTACATGGCGCTCGGGGACAAAACTAATTTTTGCGCCCCCTCCACTCTAAAGAATTCCAAAATATTTTCTATATTTTCTAGCAAAATTTTTTTGCTTAAAATGACAATTTTACGTTCGTTTTTTGGACAAAATAACAAGATTTTTATGAATTTGTCTAATTTTTGACGGTTTTTAGAGTCCAAACCTCGAAAAAAGTATGTAATATATATTTTTTGGAAAATTAACAAATTTTGTCCCTTTCTGGACAAATTAATAAGAATTTTTCTCCATTTTTCCCAATTTTTGCGCCCCTTTTGCGTGGCCCTCCCTCGGTACGCCACTGTAACTTACTGTCATACATAAATGTTCCTTCGTCGTGATTACATCCGGTTAGGTAGGGCACTTTGTTAAAAGTTCCCGCGTTGAGAATGTCCCAGGGATATTCGGTTAAAAACAAGCCAACCTCTGGGTTTTCCACCACGGGAACGAATGGCATTTGAATTATATTATAATCCTAA
Organism: Polydesmus angustus; assembly: GCA_034698085.1. Lineage (NCBI taxonomy): Eukaryota > Metazoa > Arthropoda > Diplopoda > Polydesmida > Polydesmidae > Polydesmus > Polydesmus angustus. The sequence goes on along the minus strand of JAQGAY010001231.1, from coordinate 1,517 downwards.
AAAGTAATGTTAATTTGAATTTTATGTTATTTAAATGATTTATTAGATCATAATGTATACTCCGAGTTTCCAGGCTTCGTTAATTAGTTCATCTACAGATCGATTCCTGAGGCAATCGACGATTTCTTGAGTGTCTGTGGTCGGACATTCTAAATCCGCGGCCATTCGCAGAGTGAAATTCATCGGATCTTTCTGCACCGACCATGCGCATAACGCCGATCCACTTTCTCCAATAGCCGCGTGGAATAAGCCTGAAAATCCACTTTTAGTATTAGAGGTCATTCTAGGAGGATTTTCAATATTTTTATATCGTGTGTCCTTAAATTAACTAAGCTTTTAAAAAACGAATGAACAAGTCAAATTTTAATAAAAATAAATTATTTGTTTTATATTTACATACAACAACACCTCCGATTTAATAATAAAAAACAATTTTTGAAATATGACCTCTACAACTGAGTCGGCACGTGTAAACGCGCTCACTCACGTTTGACGGCTAAAGCTTTGGCGGACTTCTAGCCTGCAGCTGCCGACTGCATCTCGACACGTGCCGGCATCTACCGTAGGATTAATGGAAATTTCTACAAATTTTCTTGAGCGCATTATTACGTACCGACTCAGTTGTAGAGGTCACATTCTAAAAAATGTTTTTTATTATTAAATCGGAGGTGTTGTTTGTAAATATAAAAAAAATAATTCATTTTAATTAAAATTTGACTTGTTTATTCGTTTTTTAAAAGCTACGTTAATTTAAGGACACACGTAATTATCGGTAAATCCGATAGTATAAAACGGTTAATGATAAATAATTGTATTGTATCTAATTCGTCAAATTTCATTCAAAAAATGCAATAGTTTACCAGCTGCAGCCGGAGACAACACTTGGAACGAGACGGAAGCGGATCCGGCGCTTCCTCCTTGAAGGGTCACTCGATTAGGATCTCCGCCGAACGCGGCCACATTCTCTTGCACCCATTTCAAACCGGCCGTTTGATCGAGTAAACCGAAATTTCCGGAAGCAGCTGCGTCCAAAGTGCTCAAAAAGCCTAATATAGGGAGTTTATTATAATGGATGCGTTGAAATATGAGTTTTAGAACAATTTAGTTTACTTACCAAAAGGACCCACGCGGTAGGCCACGCCGACCAAAACAACATCCTTATCCATATATCGTTCTGGCCCGTACTCGTAAGTCTCTTCACCGCCTTTCGCAAAAGCTCCACCGTAGATGCCAAAAATGACAGGAAGTAGATTTTCTCCATCGGGCAACTATACATTTATTACACACCAGAGTATATTTTATAAAAACTAAAAGTTGTGGTTTAAACATAAAATTGACGAAACTGGAAATTACAAATTCTTAAAAATTGAAAGTTTGGTAGATTTTAGTAACTTATTGACGGTATCTTTTCACTAATAATTAGGTTCACTTTGCTTTCACAATAATTAGGTTCACTTTGCTTTCACAATAATTAGGTTCACTTTGCTTTCACAATAATTAGGTTCACTTTGCTTTCA
>JAQGAY010001230.1:0-15704 GCA_034698085.1 Polydesmus angustus | reverse complement strand
TTTTAATTTTATTTCTTTTAATTTTATTTTTAATTTGTGCCAGTGGGATTTGAACCAGGTACCTCTGCGATGCAAGTTAGAGCGCCTATCCACTGAGCTACCACCAGCTCACAAATAAAGCAATCTGAATTCTTCTATTTGAAGTCGATGTATAAATGACGTAAAAGCATCGGAAGTGTTAAAGTAAGATTATTACATAGATTTTATTTACAGTATTTCTGTTTTCACTTGTGATTTATGAATTAAATTCTTTCATTTGAATTAAAATTTCTATGTTTAGCCTACTGTACTTCCTGCAATCATTTACTCCATATTAATATCAAATGAGCAGCATAATCTCGAAAGTATTTGATTAATGTTACCAATAAAGAATTTTATTAATAGGAAGGGTTTTTAAAATAAAATAATATACATCTAAACCGATGAAATGAAGATGACTATACAAGATTGGAATGTTCTAATAAATCACGATTGCATGTTAAATTATATATAAAAAAAGTTGTTTTTTTACGATGAAATTAAACTATCACATCTTTTTAAAAACCAATAGCTGCGTTTTTTATCCCGAATCGAACTCCCATGTAAAACAACCGCAAAAATACTTTTCGTAAAAATTAGACTCGTTTTCGAATTTTAAATCCAACCTTTTCGCAATACATTTAATGTATTTAGTGTAGGAATTTGTACAAATTGTAGTATAGTTCTGAAATGTTTCGAAACGGAATCTTCATTCTTAATAATTAAAAATCAAACATATCTCAAAAATTACAAGTCTAATTTTTAAGAAAATAGTTTTGAAAATGATTGGATAGCTTGAAAATAAATTCCGGCACATTACACTACAGGAACAATAATATTATCCCCGATGTTTTCCATGTCGCTTATAAGCACGCAAGAAACACCCTTCATTTTACATTTAAAACTTTAGAGAAAGTAATGTAATCAACAAAAAATAATCAATAAAAAATCTTTAAAATCAGAGACGAATCTCTTAATTTGTTTTTAGAATTCCTCGTGTATAGAACATGCATAATACGGTTAATTATACACATTCTTATAAAACTATGGATTAAATATATGTACAAATAATTAAAACAACGTCGACAACGACAACAAATACCAATAAATCGATTTTCTAATAGATTTTTTCTCGATTTATACGACGCCATGAGAATTTTACTGCGTAGATTTTAACGTAATATCTAATAAGAATGGCATTTGTGTGATCTTAAAAAGGAGACTTTTAAAGGGAATATTTAAATCAATAGTATTGAAATTATTATTCGTTTTGGCACGCAGGCTCTTCAGATTCTCCTACATGGTAGAGTAATAATAGAAGGTATTTTTCTCACATAAAGGAAGAATTGAGCTTGGATTGAAATCTGAAATAGGCCCCACCTTAATTAAATACATAAGACGATCATTAAAGATAAAGGGAATATGCCATGTGTATACGCCAACACTTAAATTAATAGTGGTGAATAGTTATTGGCGAGTTTTTAACGTTCAAATAAATCTATACAAATAACGTAAAGAAGAGACGTATATAAAGAGACAAATCAGTAACGAGGATTTAAAGTTCGTACACTTATTGAAGACGAGTTCAAAAGATTACTTCTTAGGTCTGCTGTAATCTGACAAACTATCTCCACGACTCCTGCTTCTCCTCAATCCATCATTTCCGTTTCCCACACTAAGCCGTTCTGGTCATTAAAATAAACTTTAATTTAGATTATTTCTCAAATGTCTCGCATAATACAAAGTGAACAGAATTATTTTATCACTCGGTATTACAAACATATTGGAACAATGGTCATTAAAGTAATCAATATTAATTTTTAGATGGCTTTTATTTACACATTAAAAAGGGAAAGATTTTAATTCAATTGTACATTGTAACAATCAATTTAACAAATTCATATATTATAAGCCAAATTATTTGAATTGTATAATTGTAATTTTTTACGATTAAAAATTTAGATTTCAAAGCTAAATTAAAAACAGTTCTAAACTTCGATGGCTCACTCTCTTAATTTTACAATTCATAAGGAAATGACCATTGCACACATTAAGAACTTAAGACATACCTCGACTGTGGCTATGCCTTAGACTAGAGCTGTAAGTAGTTTCAACAACAAGAGAATCAGTTTTGCTTCGATTTCTTATATCTCTTCCTCTTTTATCTCGTATTAATTTATCCGGTCGAACAAACATTCCATGTTTCGGACGACAATTAAAATATCTAACACCGTTGACTGATCCATCATTTTTTCCTAAAAATTTAAATTTATTAGATAAGACAAACATTTTTACAAATTTAACGTACCAAGAGGAGCATCCAATTCCACTCCAACCCATACACCGTTTGCAAAGTCCGTGCAACCTACAAAAGAGATCACACCCGAGTGATTTGACGGACGAGTGAGAATACTTTCTCCCATAACAACCCACTCGGGTAATGATGTGAAAGAGATATCAGCAACCAAATCGTTACGACTGCCAAACGAACTGTTACTTGCATTGTCATCACCATCTGAATTTCACAATAACGTCATAAAATTAAAAAAAACATTAATTTAGAATATGAAAAAAAAAAGTTTACTTAGATCACTGGGTCCGGAAATGCTTCTATCAGCAGTGGAATCTTCGTTATCAGAAGGGGATAACGACTGCTCAGATGGTTGACTCCTATCAGAACCGTAGTCACCAGCAGTAACTTCCATGATAAAAGGAACGTTATCTTTGGAATGTACAGAATCCTTCTTGATTGTTCCAACTGAATCTGGAATTATCTGAGAATCCTGAGAATTACGATGGTCCTTAAATGCCTTTCCTTCAGAGTCAGGAGTTTCATCCACACTAATACTTCGAATACTAAGAGAATCATCGGAAGATAATGTAGTAGATGATACCGCCTGTGAGCCATAACCACTTGAAACAGTGTTGGGGGACATTATTAGTTTGTTAGATGGGATTATATCACTACTAGCTAAATTTGATGAATTGGAATCCTCCATCTGCTCCGTCAACGAAGAATCTGTAGCTATTTCATTCGAAGCACTTTCGCCGCTCTTCTAAAAAATTTGTTATTACTTACATTAAAAAAAAATAGTGACTAAACATTTACTTGATAATTATAGAACTCGGAGTATTCTTCCGATTCGGAATCATTTTTTGAATTTTCTTTTCCATTAACGCTAGCACTTTCTTCGTCTTGAATGGAAGTAGTGTCGGTCACGTTTGCGTCTCTCACTAGTTTTTGGTGTTGATGCGACTTAGCGTTTATAGGCGCCGAATCTCTATCGTTTTGTTCTTCCATTAAAGTTCTCATAGGTTTCAAAAACTTTGAGGCTTGAGGACTCGCACCTTTTAATTTACATAAAATAAATATGAATAAAAAAACTTCGCCAATCGATAAAATTTACTTCTATAAATTATAAAACGACATCTTATAAACAAAACCAAAATCTAAAAACGAATTTCAAAGGAAAAAAATAGAAATCCAAGAAAATGTGGGAATCTTAGAAAAGCAAGCAAGAAACTCAAAAATCAAGAAAGAAGATGAAAAGTAACAACAACCATAGACAAAGTCACCAACGTACACTTGTTGTTATTGGATTGCATACGAAGAGAGTTTAGGTTGAAGCTAAGATTCAGGAAAGTCGGTCGAGCTGCAATTAGAATATCCAGCAAAAAATAAACCACCATCCGAAACATGAGTTTACAATGAAAACCAACAATTTGTAAAATTAATAAATTATATAATTTCCCCGAAACTTACTTGAACCAAATGGAGCACCTGGTGAGTTGCTTCCTGTAACTGGACTTCCTAGTGACCGGCTCATAACGTCAGGTTCAACACCTAACACTCTAGATCGATGACGGAAGTCCAAAGTTCCAAGACCACTCATATCACTCATACTTTCAGCATGATGGAGGTCTTCAAATTTCGAATACGATACCAACTATACAATAAAAAAAAAGTTCTAAAACTATGCACTTGGGCCATGCTTTGCAGCTTTTCGCTAGTTGGCCCTTTTTTGAATGCCGCCCGCAATGCTTAGAGACTAGTGAAGCTGCTCCGTCTCACTTTGTTGTGCCGCACTTCGCTTCCTGCGTTTTAAAAATTTCTTATAAGCATGTGAAAGCTGCCTCTTCTTATGATAACTCATGGGAGCTCTCCTCGCCCCCAGTGCAAAAAAATGTGTTTATTCATATGAAAGCGTAATGAGAAGCGCACTACATTGGCGAGAGGGCCTTGCTTCCGTTGCCTCACGATCAAAACGCGCAAGGTCTATAAATAAAATAATGCAGGCGGATTTCAAAAAAAGGACTATTTTTTTTTTAAAAAATTATGCACACTTATTTTAAGAAAGCTGTCATTTCTATCGCAGTATTCTAACTTTTAAAATATTTACTGAGTCACAATTAGTTCTTAATTATTTTAGATAAATAAATTTTGTTCTTTTTATTGTTTTCTATCGACAACGAATCTCGCGGAATGAAAAAAGTATCCTGGATATTAACATGATTTCTTTATGATAAACGAATTTTCGTTTGGAATCTTGATTTCGAGACCGTATCTTAAGATTCAAAGCGAAGCCTAAGTGTAAAAAAGGAAAAAATTACTTGATACTTACATGAGAAATGTTAGGAACACTTGCGGTTTTTCTCAGAGGTCTACCCTGAGCAGCTAACAGTTCTTTAATAGCCACATCCTTTAATAAAATGTTTTCAATTAATTCAATAAAAGAATATAATTATAAAAATTATTGTAATTACTTGTCGTAACCTATCTAAGGTTAAGATACTCTCTACAGCTGAGACTCCTCTAGTATATTTTTCAATATAACTTTCGCCATCAGAAGTAGCATCGTCTTCTCCTGAAGCAGCCATCTGTGCTAACGATTCTCTGTCTTCTAAATCTTCAGATTCCTGAATCAGGAAAAAAAATTATGTAATATAATCTTAAATGTTTATAAATTAATTTCGTACTTTAGGAATGTTGGAAACAACTTCATACGTAACGCTGCTACTACTTAGATTTTCTTGACGTGTCATTTTACGGCGCAACTTTTCAGTCAGGCTTTGTCTCTTGTATACGTTGACACATAACCTTTTTCTGAGAATAACTTCCATCGTAGCAGGATGACTCAATCTCACAGTAACTTTCAAAATCATATAAATTCGTTCGTCTGCTCCAGTCAAACGATTTAAATGAACGGAATCATGAATGGAAGAATCCCATGACGCCACCGCGCATACCTTCGTAAATTTGTTAGTTTACCAATTCTAGACTTGTAACCCTTATTGTACACAATTTAGCTTACATCTTTATCAAAATATTTGACAATTGGAAGAGAGTATAATTGACCGTTTTGCTCCTTTGGGAGAATTGAATGTAAACCGGCAATTGGAATTCCTTCACCAGAAGCATTTAAAGTGGTCATATCATCCGCTAACAATAATTATGTTAAATTTTAATTCAAAAACTCTCATGTTAAATTTATTACTTTTGAGATCAAGAAATAAAACTGGAATGTGCTTTTCCATTCCAGAAGGGGGATCGCTAAATTAATAAATTAGAAAGTATAAACAACCTATATGAACAGTAACTAATAAAAAAGAGAAAAATACCTATCAGCTGGAGCACCTGGAATTCCACTACCAGCCGCCGGAACAAGAACAGCATTTCTTTCTTCCGTTAAACAAACCCACTGATCAATCAAGCTTTGTTCTCGCTCTACATCTTGATCAGTTTTATCTAATTACAAATTTAATGTCAAATTGTTTACATTTAAATTGAAAATTAACTCATGGGTACGTACCTGTCTTGTTAAACATGCGTTGTATCTGTTCGTCTAAATATTTTCGCCGTCTCATTAGACACTCTGACCATTTCTCACGCAACGTTCCCAAATCCTCTTCTTGATAAGAGTCCAATCCTTTTTGTAATTTTGATCTACATGAAACGCTTCCAATAGCAACAGACGTGATAGTTTCGCAAATTAAAGGTAACGTTCCAGAATTTGAAACCGGTTGCACAGAAACTAGTATTCGCCGTTGTTGGCCCTGTTCATTAAAAGATTTAAAAATTATTCAAAGACTTTGCAATTAAAATATATTCTTAACCTGTCTTAATTGATAAATGCCACCGGTAAGAACATCAGGTTTCAAAGCTGCTTCGACTGGAGAATACTCGCCTTGATCATTTAATTCTAATATCTCAGCTTTAAGTACAATCTTTCGTTTCAACTCGCTCCATCTAAATTGTTCACAAGGAAAATTAAACCTCCAAAACAAAAGAGCAAAAATTAAAATATTTTATTGCCACCTATCAGCCAAGGATCTTGAATGAACTACTTTGGCATCTGCAACTTCCCAAGCTGAACGAGTAGATCCAAAACCAGCACTGCGATTGCCCCATACTTCAATGGATAACGCACCCTCGGTGCAGTGTTCAGAGAATTCCTCAATGTCGTGAATCTGATACTCCTTTACATGATCAAACCTAAACGTCAAACTATCTTTGCCGTTACCGCATCCTGTCGATTCCCCGTCAACAATTGGGGGGACGACATTAGCTTCTGGATGGCCCCAAAAAGTGTATTGACAAAAAACAAAATTTGCTAGCGAAGGAGGAAGCCCAGTTGCTTGTTTTATGGCCACCTAATTAAATAATTTATTTTAATTAAGAATAAAAGTTTAAAATAAACAATTGTACTTTGCAAAAAATAACGTTTGGCGACAATGACACTTCATCGCTAACATCTGACATGCTTCCGGTCATGTTGGATGCACTACAATTTCCGTTATCCGACCAATTTTCATTTAACCTATCACACATTACACCATTGGTACGACAAATTTCAACTTGCAATCGACCAGCCACCTATACAAAATTAATTAAAAAAAGAATTTGACAATAAATCTTTTCAATGTTACTTCGCCTTGTTGATTAATAATCGGAACGTGATAGTCCAGTTTAACTTCATGAAACAAAACTTCCAAAAAGATGTTTGCGACACCGATAAGATTATGATTTTCTTGACTCTCGTAAAAAGGATCTACACCGGTGGAAGTACTATCGTCCTTTACATGAAGACAAGAAATAGTTTAAACACGCACACACTAAACAGGCCTAAAAGTAAATTACCGGAATCACCAATCCTTTTTCTTTTCTATCCGCATTCATTTCTCGCATGTCGATAAGCTTATTTTCCAATTTTTCCATTGACCAAACTTGACTTGGTTTACTTTTTCGTTTAACTAATATGGCAGGTTCACTTACAAAAGCTCCTCGCTATAATACAATTGTCTCAGTTAAAACCTAAATAGGTCTGTAACAATTTCGAAATAAAATACCTTTCGATTAGGACTGAGATTTGCAGCTGGTATTTGTAATGTAACACCAAATTCGGTTTGCTTTCCGATTTCTTCAGCAAGAAAATTAGCCTCTCGCACTAATGAATTAGCTTTTACTATATCTTCTCGTAATTTGGCAAGACTTTTCTTAAATATTTCATCTCTTGAAACGTTAAAATAAAAACGTTTAAAAATTAGCATCAGTATTTTTTTAATCAAAAATTATTTTTAAATCTAATATTTGCTTAAAAATAACTAATATATTATAAAATTATATAACTAAAGATTAAATAAAAAAGCAAAACTCACTCGCGTGCTATAAAATCAAGGTCATGCGAACTGTGCATAATAAGTCTGAAATTAAATGCAATCGTATAAACATTAATAATGGATTTACATGTATGCCTACTACAACTATCATGGCAAAAAAAAAATGCATCTACATTTTTTTAAAGTAAGTTTTTCTGATATGGAAACACATACAATATTAAGCGTTTTGCTATAATAATTATTAATAGCCCTTTAAAAGCATATTAAGATATAAAAAAAAAACATTTACGGCTTTATAAATTTATGATAGAAAATATAAAATGGCTTGCAAGCCTAAATCAATTCCTACCTTTCTTGCGCCCATTTTTCTACTTTTGACTGGACGGTTGGTGTCGAAGGAGTCATTTTTGTTAAGCCAAGAGGATCAAAGGCTGTATAGGGCCCGTAGGGAGTGCTTGGAGACATTTGACTGCGCAATATGTGTAGTTGTCTTTCATACATTCTTCGCTGCTTCTCAAGAGCACCTTCAAATAATTACAAATAAATATATTATAATGGAAACTCATTTTCAAAACAAACCTTGTTTATCTTCTTCATGTTGCTTTTCTAATGCTTTCATAGCGGTTTGAATTGGATCGTTACTTAATTCATTCATCATCAATTCTTCTCTAGCAAATTCGTAATCAATCGGCCGAGTAAGAATTTCGTTTTCATGAGACGGAGCTAAATATTATTCCATTAAAATAAAACAAAAAATTTACTTAATTAAGATTTTGTTTACTATTAGCTTTCGGACAGTTGACCCTAAAAAAATGATTATTGCCCCATAAAACTCTATCACCATGCTTTAAAGCCGTTTTCTCATTAATTATCGATCCGTTTACACAAGTACTAATTAAAAAAATAAATACAATGCGTAAGTCCAAATTTCACAATCGTAACATGTATTACGTATAATCAGTTACCGAGCGCCTTCTATTGGCTCTATAGTCAAATCTAAATAGTCTATTGAAATGACACAGTGATGCTGTTGTATGCCCAACCCACTCAGCTGGATGTCATTTTCCACTGGAGCATCCGGTCTACCAACCAATGTTCTGTCCTACGTACAATAACGATGCAAACAAAATTCCGTCAAAACAATACACAAATAATTTATGGAATTATTAAACTCAAGACCACCTTTAAATAGTATACTAGCAGTTCATTTAATGAAGGATCAGCATTTAAATTAACTAAATAAAATTTATTGTGTTCCACTTTGATTCCTGAAGCTTGAACAGAAATTCCCATTTTTTCCAAAGCTTGTTGTCTTTCCTAAAATGGTTTTTTTTTTTTTTTAAAAATATATTTTAAAATTATTTTTATAACTACAGTGTATAACAAAATGAAAATTATCTATTGTACTTGATGTATTTTTTCTGTCATTCTTAATTTTTCCTCCCACGTTTGAGACATTTGCACCATTAAACGTTCTGATTCATTCAATTGCTCTGTTAAACCCTCTCTTTGCTATTACACGCATTAATCAAATTAATAAAAACAAATAATTTAGTTATATAAACAAATAGTTACAGCAGCATTTTTTAGTTGATCTCTTAAAATTTCTACTTCTTGCCTAAGTTCTCGAATAATTCGAGCATTAGGATCTTCATTAACAACGGCATGATTGACGATCTTTTTCGCTCGATCCGCATATCGCAATGTAGATAACGATTCTTCATAATTGTCGCCAGCTGGACTAATTGTTGCTACCATCACAGTTTTACTATTACCACCCAAATTATCCTAATATAATAAATTAACATAAAAAAGTTAAAAGTAATACAAAAATTGTTTTAAGCAATCTTTTACTTTGAGTAACCACGTGAGAACAGAATCTCGATAAGGAACAAATTTATCTTTTGCTTTCCCAGTAGAATGTTCAGCTAGTTTAGAAATGACTAGACCCAACGTAGTAAGGGACCTAAACAATATATTTTTAATTAAGCAAATTACGTGCGTATATACAAAAGCAATATACTTATTAATATTGCTGCCTTCTTTTAATCTTTCTCCGACAGCTCCCGTCTTTACAGCTCGTTCACTACCCGCTAAATCTACCAAACTTATTTTTGCTACTTTTTCTCCAGTAACCTAAAGTTTATATAACATTTTTACCAAAATAATTTTATAAAATGGCTAGTAAAATATAAGGCAGACAGACTGTGAGCCGAACGGTAAGTTAGACAATTAAAAGATCATTATTTAAAGTTAAACTAGAATTTTTATTAATTTTCTTTATTTTTTTTTAAATTGTTTGAAATTAACCGTCTTTGAAAAAAAGTTAATACGGACTATTAATAAAATAGACAAAACTTATTAATTAAAATTAAACTAGTGCGTTGGCGGTAAAGGCGTACAGATTTAATAATCATATTTTTTAATCATACCATGAAAGATTAAAAATTATTTAATTTTAATATCTCTTAACATAATTAAATCTGTCACACCACTTTCATAAACTAAGAAAATAAATTTCCAAAATATATATTGGTAACAGGCTGTCCATCTTTAAAATAATTAAAAAGACTAACCCCGCTAGCAGTATCCACTAGAGTTTGCGTTAAAATAACATTGAACACAGCGTGCGAACGACTGCTCTCATTATTCATATTTGTAGCGGCTACTGTTCTCGATTTGTTTCCTTCTTGCATTAAATTATCAATATCCTTGATTTAAAATTTAAAAAAAAATTAATTTACTTTTTCGTTTTCATTTGAATTTTAAATTTTACCCGGAATGCTGATACAGCCAAAATAGACAATCCATCTACGTATGGACCCAATAAATTATGTTCCCTAACTCGTAAACTTTGTTTAGTTCTGCATTTCGAAAATGAAAATAGTTCCAAGTATGAGATAAGTAAATATAAATTAAAAGCAAACATGAGAAAGATTTTAGATACCCTTTCGGATCAAGAAGATCGTGAACTTTCTCGTTATAGATTTCCATATAAGAAACTTCAACTTTGTATGAAAGATTCGGATCGTCATTGCTTGCAATGCGCTCGAATAGATTATCACAAAGCCTCGGAATAATTCCTTTATCTTCCTGCGATCCCATCATGGTGAAAGACTTCCCAGAACCTTAAAACAAATATTATGACGTGTAATTTAAAGTCAAAACAAAAATAATATAAAAGCGTGTTGCACACCCGTTTGTCCATAAGCAAAAATACACGCGTTGTAGCCCTGAAAGGCATTATGTAATAAATCCACACCCAAACAATTATAAACAGCTGCTTGTCCTGTAAAAATCACAAAGAAAATCAGGTGAAATAATTATGTTCAATCAAATGTTTTAAGTGATGTAGAAATACCGGCGTAATGTGGATCATTATCTTGAAAAGACCAGAAACAATTATCAAAAGCAAAAACCTAAAAAGCCGAAATAAAGAAATCATTAATATTTGTTTCAAACAACACATCCGTAGCAAAAAATGAAGATTAATGCAACACGTAAACGTCAAGTCACCTTAATCGATTATTTTCTTTTCCTCATGAAAAATGTCATGCCACGTTTATGTATGAATGGCATCGATCGGTGCCGTCTAACAAACTCTCATTTTTTTAAACTTAGAATTATACATTAGCTTGATAAATAATTGCCTTAAGAAATTTCACCGTCGCCACTTAAAAGAACATTTCATAATTGAATTTTCTAACACTGATGGAGAAGTAACCAAATATTTAATAAAAGAAAAAAATATTTTATAAATTACAGTATTTAAATCTGCATATTAAACATACAGACAATTACAATAATAATTCTTCATAAGAAAAAAATATAATATCATATAGGCCTATAACATGTCAACAATAATATTAAGCTAGAAAATAATCCTGGTTACCCTTTAATTTCTGCTCTCAAAATTTTAACACAATAATAACTCTTCATTAAAAAAAATTATCGAACGAAATAAAATCAATTCGCATTACGCGGAATCATTTCTTTTCGCTTTTACTCTTGATGAAAACATCGGAAACGACGTAGGCCAACATTTTATCTCCTCCTGATTTTTGTTAAAGTGAAATTATAATTAAGGGATTAATTGCAAAGAAGCAAGACACACGTAAATCTTCCTCTGCAACTGAATCCAATTAACCTCAGCGACTCTCCACCCAAATACTCGTGTTCTGGTTTCACTATACTGTGCATTATTTCGCCAAGACACTAAACCAAAGAGAAGACAAGAAAAAAAAAAAAAAAAATGACCCGTGGCTTCCGAACTAAATTGCAGTAGGCCTACTTGGCATATTCGATTCTATCGATTTTAGTATTTTGGTGTATGGAGAGAATAATGCTAAGTTGCATAAATGATGATGATGATCATCATCTCCATTGTGAACGAAATTTGCAACACTAACTCGCAGCTGCTCGGGTACCATGAGCAAGTACAGTATGAATGAGCATCTCTCAGCTTTCACATACACGTGTGCACATATAAACACACATAAATAAAACTAATGCACCTATATACATGTATATGTAATCTAACTTCTCTTTCACTTGTACTTGTCGACCATTTTTCTTATTCTTAAGATTTCTCAGATTGTGCGCATGCATGTATCGGTATTTACGCTCGTACCACGTCGAGCCTGTTCAATAATAAAGACGAGAAAGACAATAAAATCGATCAAAATCAAAGAGAAAGGGGGTAGTACTGTAGTATGTGGGTACAGATGTAAAAGTTAGACGCTGTGAAGGCTATATGTGTATATGATGTGATTTACGGCAGGCATCCACTTTTCACTTTTGTTTCCATCCTACAAAAATAGATAGCACTTCTTTTATTATATGCTTTTCTTAAACGGATTGCGATCAGCCATTTCGACGGCAAATAGAAGAAATGCACAATTTAAGCCATGAATATACATGAAGCTAATGTAAACGTAAGCCGATTTTTATTTTAAACAGTACCACCACTTTTGCATCTCCAATTTTATTTGATTTTTACACGCTCTACGCTTATATTTTTGTCTCCCCCTTTCTTCTTAACTATAAGTAAATAAAATGAATTTGATTTACAGATGAATGACATTTTGTGTTTACGTGTTGATTATCTTCAACACTTGCAGCTATTAAAATTCAAAGAAAAATAAAATTCACGTACCTTAGGTTGCTTCCGGCTGGCAGCAGAACATAAAACAGAAAAAAGAAAAAAAAAAGAGTATTAAAAAAGCGACGTCTTTTCTTTTTTTTAATTGAAAAAAATAAAGTCAAGCTACAAGATATCTTGATTGGAAAAAGTAATGCTTAGCAAATGCTTTTAATAAATGAACTTTCCGTAATTAAATTAAGAAAAGTCGTAAGATGCATACAACATTATACATATGAAAAAGAAAAAAAAAAACACACGTTTGTGTTGTAAATAGTAGGAGAAAGCGGAGACGTTTTGTTACAACCAACAACAACTTCCGTAAAAATGTCCGCAATAGAGTAGTTGATGTTGTGAGCAAAATGAAAGCGTGCCGTAGTTTGTCGAACTAATTTAAATGATAATAGGAAATGTTTTTCTAGAGAAATAATCAATGTTGACTTTGTTGAGCTTTTGTATACAATCACTTAGGGAAAAGCACTCTTACAAATAAAATTCTCTCTCTCCATCCTCAAATTTCTTAAAAAACTAATAGAAATGAATGACAATAACTTGGGATAAATCGACTGCCATTATTAATACTATATCTTTCACGTACTTCTGAATATCGATTATGACAAAAAAACAAACTCTATTTGTATTTCATTATTAAAAATCCATTCACACTTTTTTTTATCCTTAGTACTGTAATAAAAAATTTCGTATTAATATTTCTATTTACTATCCTAGTACCAAGTAAGAGTTTCGCAGCTTTTATTACTGTTAACCTATTCATCGCCTTTATCTTGAGCGAGAGAGAAAAAAAATATATAAGAGAGATTTTCAATTATCTTAAAACTTGTAAATCCTATTGGAGACGAGCGATAAATATTTACCTAAAGTAAACACGAACGAATAAAAGAAAAAAAAGGATTGTCTCATTACGTTGTAGGCTATACGTTCGCAGCAAAATGTACTCGGCTTCAACCACACTAATCTTTCTAAAGGAATAAAATGTATTCGACGCCTGCTTTTTTCCCTTTTTCTTTTTGGGATTCATAGCTGTTAGCATCATCAACGCTTGGCGGAATTAATAACGACGAGGAAAGGCGAGCGACATCAACCAATAAGATGTACGAGCTGAGCAATGGAAAAAGCGTACAAGTTTGAGCTGGGTAATCATCATAAAATTAAATCGTTCGGATGAACATGAGGGTCGTTGCGAAAATTCTGTCATTTGATTTTCGCAGCGAAAGTCAACAATTCTCCTTCTAAACATAATTCATCTTAATTATCAATCGCTAATCAAATTTCCTAATTACTTTAATCAACGCCTCAAATTACAAGAGCTATGTCAACAAAATAATAATAATTATTTTCGTCAAAAATTCGAAAAGGGAAGAAAATTAATTAATAACGCGCTGCTGTGAGTTTTCGCACGTAACGGATAATAATAAAAATATTAATTACGTTATTCCATTCCAGTGCTTTGAAAAATAAACATTATTTTAAGATAAATAAATTCGCAGCTTAATTAATATTTCAATCTTAAAACTTAAATTAGTTCAATCATTTATGATAATTTTTTAAAAAACAGCGGTTTTTAATGTCTTAATTTAAATTATTTCGCTCGTGGTAAATGAATACTCGTCGGAAATGAAGGAATTACTAATATTTTGTGAAATTATTTTTATTATTTAATTATTTTAATACGTTTCTAAACCTTTATAAGTACTGTATTTTAAAATCCATTTTCTTTGTATAAATGAAACCTTATTGTAGTTCAAGATAGCAATGTCACTTTTGTGTTATATTATTAAAAACAAAAAAATAATTAAATACCGATTTGATCATCAATTTAAATATATATTAGCAACCGATGTTTATAACAACGTTTGCGTTAACATTTCTTTAATTACGATAATGTAGTTTTAATCGCTAGTGCAGCCCCTGAGAAGCGCTTATCCAGTACCGCAGCCACGCAATGAGTGTTTTCACCATTACCGTACATGCAAATTCTCATCGACACTTACTTGGAATCTACTCAAATAACTCCTGCTGCGTCTGTTGGTGTGATTCGCTTGTCAATAAAACGCTATCTTCAGCCGCACTCCGCCTCGAATTAAATGTGGCATAATTACCGCACTGGCAGACGAGTGCATGTTTATTGTCCCTGGGTCCGATGCAAACGCGAGATATGTTGGCGCCGTTTGGCGTAACGCAATGCATAACGTAACTCGAAGCCCAGTACTACACTTGAGGTACACGTAACGTGATTTGGAGAAGGTGAGTAAACTCTAAACGAGCCATTATCTGCTCTTAACGTTCTTCTACACTTTTCCCATTCGATCTATCTCTCTTATATTACATTTATTATTCACATATTAATTTCTCCAAACGTCACCCTCATGACCGATTTGGACTTGATTAACGACACGGTTAAACGCCCACATCAACATTAGCCGTGTCAGACTAGGCTCTCCAAAAAATCTAGTTAGGAAAATGTTACTTCTCATAAAATCGTGTAAGCCAGTCGACCAGCCAATCATCATAAATACGTAGACGGCGGCGACTGTCAATTTAGACGCAACTTTCAAATTTCCAAAAGAAAAAAAAAAACTTCCGTCATTCGCGCTTTTCCTCGCCCTATCTCTCGCTCCTATCAATTCCATCCAAAAATCAAAGTAGAACGGTGCAGCCTTGACCATCTTAGGAAATTTGCCAACCATTTAGATGTGAGAGAAGACATCAGCATAAATCAATTCGCTACCGAGAAATCGCTTCTTATTTTCATCCTACTTTAAGTGAACCCTCGTTTAAAACGGTACTTCTCCATCCACGGTTCCCCTCTCTAACACGGCAAGAACCGAAAATTAGCAAAACACGTGTCAAATTTTTATCCAATACCAAAATGAAATCCGCAAAATATAGTATCCAAAACTTTTCGGTG
>JAQGAY010001229.1:0-15710 GCA_034698085.1 Polydesmus angustus | reverse complement strand
TCGAACGAGTATGTTGACTCGGACAATCGCTGGACCATCTGACATAAATTCAAACAACATTGAGAGGACACATACCCGGCTGGACTTTCAATACATACAACACCAAACATACGATACATATTATTAAATATTATGCCAACAATATTAATTGTAGGGAGAATACAGACACAGGTAATACTCATTACATGCGTGGCGTGTGCGTATCCGCAGTTTTTAAATTATTTTTGATATAATTGTTTTTTTAAAAAATGTGGAATAAAACAACTAAAAGTTAATTACAATAAGGTTAAGTTAGAAAACGTTAATCAGCAAAAATGCACCCATTAAAATTATTTTGTTTAAGTTAAGGAAAAACAATTGGCAATGTTTAAAACAAAGTTAATGCACTCGTACAAGTTATTTTCGGTCAACGTTGACATAAAAGAATAATGTTAATCAGATTAGTTTGAATGATACAAACATATTTAATAATTAATGAAATAAAAATGTTTTAAAAAAGTCTCATTAAAGCTTGTAAAGTCATGTATCATATTTCTAAAAATTAGGCACCGTTCCTGATTAACCCTCTAGAGTCTAGCACTTGTTTGTGGTTAGTAACTCATGTAACAAGTGTGATATTCAAAATGAAAAAGAACACCAGATAGGATAGAATGAGAAGTAAGAATTAGGTAAGATTAAGTTAGTCGCCTCAGTATGTTAAATCGATTAGAAAATGACACGAGTTTTTTCTGCTTTAAAAATTTCAAAAATAGAAAACAGTTGTAGAATGACCATGGCAATGGCCCTTTGCAGAAGAATAAAAAAAAAAATGACAATTGAAAATCAACGTGCAAGATAGTCATGCGAAGTGATCTAATGATTAAGAAATGAATAAATAAATAATTTAATATTTTCGGGAACACGAGTATGTAGGGCATTTAAAAATGCGATTCCGATTGACAACATTTACAACATCTTAATATCAATCGTTGTGTCTGTTTATCTCCACTAAAATGTTATTTAATTGAACCAATATTTTGGTTCAGAGTTAGAAAAAAAAATTTAAAAATGGAAACATCTAAACTCCAGAATTAGATTCGATTAAAACAAAAAATTCCAAATAATAAGAATTTATCGAATTCTCAACATCATTGCTTTTATAAACAATAAAGAGAAATGAAGACTTTTTAAATGTTGTTTTTATCATTTAATGCTTAATATTTTTTATGAATATTTTGCCTGAAAATTGCCTCACACAGTAGTAAATCTAACAAAAACAAGATAAAAATAATAATTTTTTGGTGCTCGCACTTTTAAGAACGTTACACATGCTGTGTTATGCAGTAAGCTATGCTGTCACCCATAAAGCCGATTTTTTTTTCTCTTCTATAAACTTTATAAATAATGTTAAATCAAGCGCAAAGCCAAAGTTGTTAGCGAGGGTGGGGGAGATGAATCAAGCTTGATGAAAAGTCTGAACTTTCTAGAGTAGGCTACATCAAATTAGAAATCGATTGCGTATCGATTTTTCTAGTATTCACTTTCTTTAAAGCACATTTTTATACAGTCAATTGCTGAATAAACTTCTTAAAATTTTGTTTTGAATCTTATATTATATGGGTGGAATAGATTAAGGTACTTATGAGCTAGATCTACTCATTTTGCTACTACATTTTATGAAAATTAATATAAAAGACGTTATGTACTTTATTAAGATTATTCTTAATTACATTTTGGGATGATGTTAGTACAGTAATTAAATTAGTTTTGTACCAGCTCTTATTTAAAAAATGCAGAAAATAAATAAATGGTCTCGTAAATATAATTAAATGAAATGACAGCGTTAAAACGTTTGTAGAAATTTGGCTTAAGGATCGAACCGACATGCAGCGAGTTGGAAATTTAATTTTCGCAATCAAATACGGCTTCCGAAGTTTGATTTTGGAGGAGAATTCAATCACATTAGAAAAGCACTCGAGTCGAGGCTCTCCAAATCTTCTCAACACGACGACTGGCAACTAAATCGATAATCTTCGACGAATCGGAAGTTGAGGACATTTCCTAAGCCTATATGTACCTTATTTTCATGCAAGATAAAAGCGTTTTGATCTTGTGGGCTGAGTGGATAGGCGAATACATACAGTACAAGGCTTTGTTGCAGCTTTCGAATTGGAGAATGTTATCAACGGGCACGTTATTGATCTCGTATATTTTTTTTATCAAGCTTCAATTTGATCTATTATAATTACATTGTTGCTGGAAATTGATTTACTCAGTTAACCGTAACTTCATTTCATCGTATCAAGAAATAAAACTTAAATTGAAGGGATAAAAAAACTCTTCGAAAATGAATCACAGAATTCTCAAAAAATCATTTCTTAAAAAAAACCTACAAAAACAAGCAATCTCTAGCATATCCATCATCCAACTTTTTTCATAGAGATCATTGCTCATGAATCTTTTCAGAAGGATTATTGTCTTTTTTTGATGACACAAACTTCTTAGAATTCCCAGTGCATTATATTCGCTGGTTTTTTTGGGGGGTTTTTTTTTTTTGGTTTTTTAAAAAAATATTTTGGGGCAGAAAGCTAACTGAGCAATTTATACTTGAATGCACTATCTACTTTTTAAATTAAAAGTTATACTCATACCGTACTTTGTAAAACTTGGATAATAAATCAAAGGAAAACCTCTATATTTAAACTAGGGCCATCTTATTCCCTACAACATTGTAAATCGTGAGCTTAATCAGTAAAAATCCTTAAAAGCAAATTAACAATTATTAATTACAGTACGGTACTGTACTAGAGAAGGTACCCGGCGTTGCCAGAGATTTTTATTTTAACGGCGACGAAAAAGTATATTTTCCAAGGAAGCTGTGCTATTTCCCCCCCCCCCCCCCCCCCTCGGGTATATTCATTTATTCCGGATTGCGTTTTTTCCCCGTCAAGCGGTTACTTTTGTACGGAGAGCGGAAGATTTTTTACTGTTACTAATTTAATTAACGGTTAAAGTAATAATAAGTTAATTTTACAGTACATGTTGAATAGCATTTAACAAAGCATTTTGTTAAAGCTATAATTTCATTGACATCACATAAAAAATTAACTTTTCGATTTTCTAAAAAGCCTTAAAGTTGAAAGTATTTTATAAAATTGAAGAGCTTTTTTTTTGTTATTTAATGATTAAAAATAATTAATAAACCAAGCGACCTAAAAACGTGCGAATGATTCTTCTTTTCAATTCGCATCTTTTCAGACCTGAAAAAAATCACCCCAGTAACGAATAATCCTTAATAAAACTTAATAATTAGCTTGCAGGAAGAAACTAAGTTATATCCGTGAAACGCGCTTCTCTAAACTTTAATTACATTAAATGGCAGCACAACAGTTTGGAGTTGTTATAATAATAGCACACACAATGTTCACAGTGTTGATGATTTTAGGAACAACAAAATTTGGTTTTGAGCATTATTGCATTTTTAAAAGAAAGTGCCATGCTTTACTTTCCCTCCCCCCCCCCTCTCTGCACTTTTGAAATATAGTAAAAATAACAGCTTTTAAGGATAAGATTATAAAGCTTATTTAAAGATTAAAAGTAAAACTTTTTATTTGACATGCAATTTAGTATGTCCATAGTTGTCGAACTTGACAATCTTTAATTATTTCCGACTTAGAATTCCATTTTTCGCACATTTTAGTGCTAAATTATTATTAAAAATTTTGCGAAAATTAAAATTTAGAAAAAATATTAGCTTAAAAAGCGAATTATATTGCAAACTATTATGAATTTGCAATTTGCGGGAAATTGAGTCTCCATTCCTCTCTTTTATTTAAAACAAAACAAAAAAATTTTTTTTTGTTGAAAAATAAGTGCACGGTATAAAATTATTGAAATTGATATGAAAAGTTGGTTACCTATTTCGGAAGAGGTATTGAGGCCCGTCGGTCTGATACGATTATCATATCTTCCCACTCCTAAAATTCCATCCAGAATCAGTTTTTCTTCCTGCCTGTAATTGCCTTTCTTTTTGGTCTCACCTCCGTAATTATTGTCTCTGACCTCGTTCCTAACCCACACAAAAACTCATATTACAATCACATATCTTTTAAGTTAACGAGATTAATTAAGAGTCATCAACATCAATAACAGCTGCCATGGTAACCCTCTTGTAATCGTTCCCATAGCAACTGAGTGGTTGATGCTGTGTTTAGAGAGAGAGCACATTACCTGCAGTTGGCAGCGCCTAAGAAGAGGCTGTGGAGACAAAAGATGGCGGCGATGACGTCAATAAGCATCGTCACTTTAACAAATGCAAAAGTAAAATCGATGTGAAACCATCTGTGAGCGAAGAGAAAATAATAAAAGCGCTCCCATTAGAAAACTAGGTAATAAAATTTCTTCTACTGTATTTTAACGCTTCGATTCATCACCTTTAAACGCAACTTAACTTCTAGCCTACACATTATGTTCAGGGGTGAAAGGGGAAGCGAAATGAGATCTTAGAATAAGTTAAGGGTAGGAAATTCCAATTTCCTGTTCATCATTTATCTGCAGGAAGTAGCAACACCGAGATTAATATTAACGTTTGAAGAAGGAATCGATTGCATCTACTCGTACTGAAAAACCATAGGCCTATACCGTGCTGTAATAATTGTACATGTATACACAAGGCACAACGTAGTTCAATCTTTTCAGATTGACATGTTAATTAGCTAGGAAAGAATTTTTAATGTTTTCACTTAAGATTTGAAAAGCCATAAAGAGAATGTAAGAATACATCGCTAAAATATGGTAATTGATATTACACGGCAGCTTATTTTACACAATGTTAGCAATAGCGGCTTTACGGGTGGTAATCGATTTTTTTTTTTGGTGGGATAAAAGTTTTTAAATACTATCAATCTTAAAGAATTCCCGCGCAGCCGAAGTCCCTCAAAAGGCTCAAATTCAGATTGTTTTATGTACTGTAGGCAGCAGCAAATCGAATGGAAGACTTGTCAAAAGAGATGTATACGTATTAACCAAGTAGAGAAGTGATGATAGCACGTAAAATTATTCTAATGTGGAAGCAAAAACCATTGTGTTTTTTTTTGTTTTGTTTTGTTTTGTGGGTTTAGCATAACGAAAGGGTAACGGAAGAAAGTGTAACCTGACCTATATTATAAAAGATGCATATTTTTAGTCCGCTCTTAAAAATACGACACGCGCGTTTCAAATAAGCAAGAAACAAGGAAAGAGATATAAGACTTTGAAGAACATTTATTGTCTACGGATTAAAAGGCTATGAAAATTATGTTCCTGGTTTATAGAGCTAAAAAAAGGTTAGGCCTATATAAACCTTTTGAAAAAAAAAGCAAAAAAAAAAAAAAATTATTATTTTAAAGTAAAAAAGCATGGTTGTTCTATTCAGCTGAGTCATCAATTTACATCGACGACATCCCTTTTTGTCACAAAAAAACAGTTTCAGTTAAAAGACAAAAACGAAACGATAAGATTACATTTGGGAATGTACGAGTGCTGTACATGTACTGTATAGTAAGCAGTATTTTAGTTTGCAATAAGCCGTTTGAATGACGTAAGAATTTTATACACGTACATGAAGATGTCAAATACTAGAGTTAGAGGCTAACATATTAAATAATACGGAGTATAAAATAATTTATTGGTAATGTTTTTTTCATTTCTTACATTCCGCAATTTTTAGAGTTAGTTACGTCGGTTGCCTTCGGTATCAGCTTATAAATAATTTTTAAACAGTATGAATATAAGCTGTAACTTTAATTAAATTCATTACTGTATTAAAAATAAAATAAAAAATATAAACCAATACTGGCAGAAATTGTATTTTATTAGAAGTGAGTCATAAATAGCTTATGCGCCACAGTATCATGCAAGCGTACATGAATTGTGTACGGTATCACTCAGAGTTACGTAATGAATTTAAAGAAAGTTTCGTCATTTTTATGGGTTTTCTGATTTTAATGCAACGTTTGAGAAGAATACTAAAGTTACTGGTTTATTTCTAAATACTGCATGTAATTTTTGATAAAAATAGATTTGCTTTTATTATTAATTTTTGTTTTTAAAAACTTGCATGGCAACAAATGCATCTTGTTTTAATATTAACCAAATATTTGAAAGAAAAAGCTCAGCACAACTTTTGCATCGCGTAACTTCTTAATTAAAAGGCATCCACTCCCGCTTGATAAATACAGTAAGGTCAAAATAATAAACCTCACGAACATTGTCGACAATGCACGAGGACTCTCAAGGGGGAGATGTTGATCGATAAAGGCAATGTGATATTTCCAATTGCAATAAGATAGGTAGCCTACATTACTGACTTGTATTTAATGAAAACGCACGAGAAAAAATGAAACTGAAGTATTGTCAGTCTCAATTCGTTCAACGTAAATGCATCTATTAGTAACCTCATACCTTACGAACTCAAATTAACTACAGTATTTTTATTTCGCTGAGAAATGAAAACGACATGTACCGTAACACACGATTTCTACAGTATATACAGTACTTCTACCGCTTTTCCCAAATGACTAGAAAGTAGGCATCTCGAAAACTTTTGCGCAGTGACCTGTAGGCTATGTGTAAAACAAAGTTTAAAAAATATTTTTCGTCAATGGAAAAATTCGTATCTACATGTATTAAAAAATCGATTTCCTGACATAAAACTTGGGGTAATTCACTTGATGGTAATTCATTTTTAAAAGAACATGAGATCTTCTTTTAGACACGGAAGCAATTTTAGCTGCAAGGCATCAGGTTATATACGTAACAATTCCTCATAAATTTAAGTTCTAGATCAGTGATTTTCAGTGTTTTTAAAAGGAGACACCCCGCGGATGTGAAAACATTTCTACCGGTAGCCACCGGTACTCTCCTGGTGTTATAATCTCCCTTCCCTAATTCTAAAAAAATGTGTGTTTTATTGTTTTATTTGAAATACCATAAATTAGATATGACCAAGACAGTTATTAAAATATCACACGGTTAATATATAAATTCTAAATTAAATTCAGTTTTTTTTTTACGAAATTTTTACTTGGTTAAAAGTTGCATTTCGAATTGAACCCCAAAATATTGCGATGCATGACCAGTAAATTTGAAGAGAAAAACGCCGAGCTAAAGAAGCGCAATTAATGGGCAGTTTTATCGCGAAATGAACGGCAAATTTCTTTTTTTAAAGTTATCTTTTAATTATTTTATTTGGGAAATTTGCAGTCATTCGCAACACTTTGCTTGGAAAGTGCAGCTTTAATCAGTTTAAGCCCTAAAAAAATACCTATTCGGCTTTTAAACTTCCTATTTATAAAATTAGAATTATTTGGCTGCGTTTCGCAATCATATGGCGTCGCTATAATGACGTTGCCAATGACAATAAAATTGAATCTTGGACAAATTGTTGCCAGAATGCTGTGACATTTCTACGCTTAAAATTGATCGATCACTAAGTCTAATTGTGATGTAGGTTTAATTTAATTTTCTTTCATCTTTAGTTTTTGCTTTGACAATCGAGAATAATTCCACATTGGTTCCACGTAAAAGAGTTATGGAAACAGACTCGTACTGTAATTCTTAAAATTGCTTCACTTGCTTCTACATGCTTGGCTCAAATGTCAAACAAAACATTGAACAAAATAGAGCACTAAAATACGTAATACAGTAAATATTTTGCTTTGAAAAAAATTGTCTTTTGCTAGAATAAACATACACATACACTTATAAATAGAAACAAATAAAAGCTTTTCCTGAGATATATTTTGATTATCTTTTAGAAAGAAGGAAAGTAAAAAAAAAAGAATACAGTATTTTTAACCCACAAAATGTTGACAGAAAAATCGATTGGCACGTTTAAAATCTTTTAAGAGTTTCTTTTGTTTTTATAAAGGCTTTATTATGATCTACCAGAATTTAATTTATATGCAAATAATAATTTTAGTGCAATAATTCCAATTTTGATTTTTTTAAAAAGAAACCAACTACATTATAAAAGTAATAATAAAAATAATGA
Organism: Polydesmus angustus; assembly: GCA_034698085.1. Classification (NCBI taxonomy): domain Eukaryota; kingdom Metazoa; phylum Arthropoda; class Diplopoda; order Polydesmida; family Polydesmidae; genus Polydesmus; species Polydesmus angustus. The sequence continues at coordinate 7,699 of JAQGAY010001229.1, read as the reverse complement.
TTTTATATTTTAGTAAAATTTTTATAATAAATCAGCGAGATCTGGGGTGAAGGAGACGATATAATATTCTGTATAATAGAATATACTGTATTTTTAGTTCTAACAAGAAATTATTTTAATTGACAATTGTTTTCATACCCTGATATGGGTTGGGACGGCAAAAACAAAACTAACAAATTAGCAATAATATTAAATGCGTACTAAAAAATGATAATTGGTTCTCAAAAAAAAAATTGTTTTTAAATTTAAATTGATTTGTATTGAATTTTTATTTTGATAAATTTTGGAATTGATGACTCTTTCATTAATTTTCCCGATTTACTTTAACAAAAGTAATGATGCTCCTTTCGTCGTGAAATTTAATTACCGTACATCAAGTTTTTGTACTTAAGTAAGCCAATTGCGTTTCTTAATGACAGAATCACTTTCATATTTTCCTTCTCTACTCTTTATTATTATTTTCAATGTGTAGCAAAATGTAAATGCACAAAATAATACTGTAAACTTGCGCATCGATCATAAAACACGATTCTTGAATGCAACTTCATTAGACGGTGGAAACTGAGTTCACAGCAGACTCTTGAACCTGGTTTAAATCAATGAAACTAATTCCGCATTTCGGCGTAATACTATGTTCTCACCAAGAAACAGGTTTTTGTGGAATTTCTTCGGCCAAGTTTTTTATGACGTAAAGTACTTGGAGCAATACGGTTTCAACAAAAGCGTTCACGCCGAAAACTAATGATTTTGTGACGTCAGTTTCACGATTTTCAAAAAATGACTTTTGCTTCTCTATTCGAAAAAAAAAAAAAAATGATTTTTGCTTTCTAAAAAAAAAAAAAAACAGCGAAAAGAGGTTTGATGGAAAGAGGTTTGCCGAAGGTGGAATTAGTTCCACCAAACCTTTGGCGTTTACCGGTACACCAAAATGTGAAACTGGTTCCATCGATTGAAACCTGTTTCAAAATTCCGGTGAGAACATAGTTTTACACAAAAAATTTGGTTAAATTAGCTCCGTTTTCTGCAAAGTTCACCAAACCTCTTCTCACAACTCCTTTCTCCTGTAAAACGTGATTACTGTATTTTTAAATGAGAAGCAAAAATCATGTTTTTGAAAAGGACGTCACAAAATTATTAGCTTTCGGTAGGAACGCTTTGCTAAAACCAGATTGCTAAAAGTGATTTTGTTTACTCGCATAAAATTCCATAAAAATAAACCACACTATATAAAAGAGTGGAAAAAAATCGATCATTCACGCATTTAAAATAATGGTTTTTGCGTTCAAAATTTTTTAGGTTTTATTTTTATGACGTTCAATTAAAATGTCAAAAATCGTCATAAAGAAAACCCCCAAATAGAAAATGTATGGGAAAGATGGAATTTTTAATTACGAATGGGCGCATTTGTTTTCCTTCAAAAGCGCCGAGCATTAACAATTTGATACTCATTCTAAACGGAGATACAGTATAATGATAAGAAATTAAATTTTACTAGTGTAATTAAATTTATCGAATGGAATTATAAAAATAATTTAAAAAAAAGGTAATCGAGTGAGCGAATTAAAATGGCTGGAAAGATCGGAATATGTATTAATATGCGCGCAGGTTTTTACTTTGGAAAGCGCGCTCGAACTCTCCACAGCGCTCTTCTTCCAATGTAAACATTAACGTGATCATTGGTATCACCATAGCAGCAGCAGCTGCATAGCAAAAGAAAGAACGTTAGTCTTGCGTTTCTATGGCGACGTTTCTATTCACTCCAATAAAAAAAACAAGAAATATCAAAACAAACAAAGCAGAAAAAAGGAAGAAGAAAAAAAAGACTAACAAAAAAAAATACCAAACTGGTTCATTTTTTTTTTACACTCAAGCAACATTACTTAGCGGTTCGAGTGTATTTATCCCTGGGAAAAAGGCTTGTCAGTTATTTTAAAATTTAAAGGAACATATTTTATGAGTGACGCTGTGATTTTTATTTTTCTTCTATTTGGCACCATCGCAACGTTTTCTCCTTTTTTGTTTTTTTTTAAAAAAAAATAAAGGCGTCATCTAAAGATGCTGTGTCCATCGCGCACCCTGTATGTCACCTTAAATCGATACAATTTCAAGTGGAGAGTTCGTTTCAATGACTTCCGGTGGATAGCGAGACTAAGACTTTGCTATCTTCTTTTCAAAAAAAATGTATATACTCGTACATTGCAAGATAAAAAAATACCAAAGAAAACAAACAACTTGTGTTTTTTCATCAGCGCACTGCCTCACTCAACCACGTTATAATAATAATAGTATTAAATATTATCGGAAACTACGCGGTAAAGATAACGATGATATTTTGATTACGTTTAATTAATTTTCCGGGAAATAAAATTTTTCGAAAAAATATCGATTTCCGCCAATTTAATTTATTTTTTCGAAAAAATAATTGAAATTTTTTGGAAAGTTGGAAATAATTATTTTTTTAACAACGACGTAACTGCTTCGAATTTGTTTCATAGTTATCCAATGATTAAAAATGAAAAATATTTTTGACTTACCATGCTTGATTAAATAGTTTCATCTAGATCGATGAGATGAATGATGCTTAAGTTTGTTGTTCAACATGATGCTAGCCCGAAACTGTGAGAATTTAACGATGGCGTTACGCCGCGCTTAGCGCTCGTATATTGTGGACCAGGTTTTAACTCCATAGGATGATAGGTTGATATCGCTACGTGACTCTGCTGTAGCACGGCTACGTGCTTTCTAAAATTCTTTCCACCAATCATAGTTTTGAACAAACTTGTTTTTTTTTTTTGCCAAAATTTATTTTAGCTTTCCGAAAATAAAACCACAACAAAATGACACGAAGAATGGCGCTCTTAAATTTAAATTTAGTCTCACAAATGCCGCTTGGCTAGAATTTTGTCGCATCATTCAACTTTCGTTATTTCTTTTTTTTTTTCTTTTTTTTTTTTAAGTCTTTGTATTTTTTTTAAAAACGTTTTCTTCTGTTTAGTGAATATTTGTTTAGGGTTGAGAAACGTTTTATGTATCACAAAGAACCACTCTATGGCGTAAGTTAAAGTCGTTCTTTTTTCTTAATAGAGTCACGTATTGTTTATTTAAAATTTCGAAGACGTTCATAGTCGGGCACTTGTGAACGTTAAATATTTACAAGCAAACCCGCACGATGAAATAAATCACAGTTTAATTGTAAAATATTTGCGATAGAGCATGGATAGTTTATTTTTGAAACTGAATTACTAAATCTGTTGGATATTGACCTTTAACCAAATATAGGCTACCGTATGATGTATATTTTAACCTGATTTAACTGATGTTTTCTCCCATTAAAACTACGAGGGTTATTTATTAAGTAAGTTTCCCTCATCATAAAATTACAAACAATATTTATTTATTTTTGTACACTATTTTTCTCTATATTTTTCTAAACATTTCCGGTTACTAAACGACAGATTTTTGACAACCACTTCGTAAAAATCTGCCGCCAAATTTCGCAGATCAATTTTTTTTTTCTATTTTTTTTCATCAATTTTTTTCTATTTTTTTTCTATTTTTTTTTTATCAATTTTTTTAAAATTTATTTATCAATTCCTTTTTATTAATATTTTTTTGATGTTTTATTTTTTATTTTTCAATTTTTTCAATTTTTTTCTTTTGTTATTTTCTTTTCGTTTTTTTCCCAACATTTTTAATCAATTTTTTTTCAATTTGCTTTTAAATTGTTTATCAAATCATTTTTTATCAGTTTATTTTAAATTGTTTCAATTTATTTATTAAAATTTAAAAATAATTGGTCAGCAAAAATTGGCGTCAGATTTTTACCAAGTGGTTGTCAAAAAGCTGTTGCTCGAGTACCGGAAATGGTTGGAAAAGGGGGAAAATTCCAGTGTATAAAGAAAAATAGTGTGTGAAGGTAATAAATATTGATTGTAATTTTGTCATTACTATTTTGCTTTTTCTTGATGAGGGAAACTTACTTAATAAATAGCCCTTGTACAAATTCACCAATGAAACAAGTGCCTAATTGCATTGTCCCGCTTTAATCAGGTAATTTGTCCATCAGCTTTTTACAGCTTTTTTATTTTGACATAATAAATGAGTATCATCAATGAAATTCGATTATCATCTAAATTGGGCTTTGTCTGATAGCCTTTTCGTTTTAAGTAGATAGTGCATTTATCAGGCCATCGGTCAGAGAAACCTATTAGTGAAGATATCTCTCTCAAGGGCGCAGGGGCCTAATCTAACTATAGAAACCATAATATAGCTATACCGTGTTTCCCCGATAATTTGACTCTGTCTTATTATTTTTTTTTAAAGAAAAAACGCAATAGGGCTTATGGTTGGGGGAGGTCTTAAATAACTTTGGTCATGACAATTACGGAATATTATAATAATTACTGATACCGGTAATTAATTAATTAAGATCAAAAATAATTATAATTGATAAGTAGTCAAGGTAAAGAATGTGTAAAAATAATGTTTTTTTTTTTAAAAAAAGTGGAAAATACAATAGTTGAGGTGAAATTCTATAGCAACAGTTTATTACAGAAAAGATCATTTCTGGGTGATCAATAAACTTTCTATATCATTGATTGACGGCGGTCAACTACGTGTACGTACAATTTTATTGTTTAATCTCTAAATTGATTAACTAATACATCGTTATAACAATACAATTATGTACTAAATTGTCAGAGATTGTATCATTTACCAGGAAACCGCATCTCATTATATAGGCGCCATATTTATAAATTTTAAAAAGTATTTCAACTTTCCTGTCTTAAAAATAATGTATATACAACTATAAACAATTAATTTCCGAGCATTTCACAACCCCAAATGTTATTAACTTATCATGCACGCATTGATCATCATGTTCAATCGTGTGAGATATTTTGAGCTGATGTACTATTTCTCGTACTATGAAAAAATACAAGAGAAAATATGATTTTAATTGATGTCTGATTCCTCTCGAAACAAATAAGTCGACCAATAGACCACGTTGAACATGGCAAAAGCCATTGGAAACGTGAAGCGTGAGATGACGTCAATGCGTTTTGATCGGGTCGGAAATTTGGACAACCAGGTGCGGCAACAATTTTCAACTCTCGTCTGAGAGTGGATTTCACACTGCCGTCCTCCTCCGTCAAACATTCCGTCTCTATGATGCACCAATGGTTTCTAAATTACCCCGCAAAAAAATTAGTTAATTTGAGCCTGCGTGCCTCAATTAAGAGAAAGAATTAAAAAAAAAAAAAAATCAAAGATGTTCACATAATACATGCTTCAATTTTGAAAAACAAAACATTTAAATACTCGTAGATGTTTTAAATTCTCTATAAAGTTGTTCTCTATAAATTTACTAAACTAATATTTAAAAATAAAATGAATAATTATGTATTAAATTTAATTTTTTTAGGTTGTAAATACTGTAGGCCTACCATTCCAAATGCTCCGGCAGCTCCATCTTCTTGATGCTCGGCAGCTGCAGCCTCTGCCAACGCCGCCGCGTGTTCCAGTTCCCACTGTTTTCTCTGCTGTTTGAGTTTATCTCTCTGTTGATCACTCCGAGCCGCGTAGTTAACTAGCGCAAACTCCAGCAGTGCCCCGAAAACAAAAGTGAGACAGACACCGGTCCACACATCGATGGCTTTGGTGTAGGAGACTGGAGGCAGGGACGCGTTAATTCCGGAGGTCTGAGTAGCCATGGTGAGAAGAGTGGTCACTCCTAAGGAGACTCGAGCCGGAGTGGCGTGCTGGTCCAACCAAAAGGAAACCCAGGAGACGATGACCAACATGCAACAGGGAATGTAGATTTGTATTAAATAGTAGCTGAATTCTCTCTTAAAATAAAGATCCACTTTGAGGCAACTGTATTCACCTGCAAGGTAGGGTCAGTTCCATTACTATTATTATTATCTAACTTAAAATTAAATATTATAATTACATAAATTGGTTTCGATTAAACAATTTTAGTAATAAGATATAGAATTAGTATTGATCCTAATCTTGAGAACCAGAGGATTTATTATTGTGTAAACTTAAACGCGAAAATGGGTACCTCATGTCAACACCATGTTCGGAAGTTTAAACGGAACCCAGTATTTTACAAAGAACGACTTACGAACATGTTTTAAGAAAAAACAACCTATGCAAATAGGTTGGTGGAAAAGCCACCTGATAATATGTATGGCGTACATTTAAATGATGACCTCTTTCAACCGATTAACTTTTTAACTTTGTAAGGGCGGAGAGGGAAGGTATAAAACCACACCGCTGCTGCAGAGGTGATATTTTACTAGTCATTTAAAATCTTATTTTCCCTTAAGATTTGTTCGAAACGTGAGAGAATTACACGAAATAATTTTCTCACGCTTTCCAAAGACCCTTTTTCATTTTTACCTCTTTATTTACAAATAAACTATACAAAGTGTTTGGTTTACCTGTATTTGTTTTGCTCGTACAATATCCAGTATGAAATTTTTCTAATGTGAATCGGGGAAGATGGAGATTTTTAGTGACCTGAACAGGATCTCCTTCTTTCCATAAAAATACAAGGTCCTCTGTGGTATAGCCATCTAAAAAACAGTATTACCATTGGTTTAAAACAATTTATTTAAAAAAATAGAATTAGATCAGTTCGGAGCAATTCTTTTAGTTTAGCATCACCCCACTTCATTTTTTTTTTGCTAAGTTGTTAACTGATTATAAAATTTTGGCATCGGCCATTTATAGAGAAGTTGGTTAAAATCAGAACTTAATAACAGAAATTTTAACTACGAAATTCCGCTTTCAAATAGATATAGCTTATAAAGAAAAGTTGACTTACAACTTGGCATTGTCAGAGAGCATACTTGTCGATCCAGTGGAAAAAGTTTCAGATTCATAGGACAGGCTAAGCGTAATGAAATTCTAGAGCGAGAAAAATAAGTACCGTACTTTTTAATTTGATTTCCCTTGACTATCAAAGTTTGTTACTTTTCTTTCACCTTATACTGTATAATACTTCTCCGTTTGGATGGATTCGTAATAGAACATTTGGCATGATGATATTGTGGAATTTACCATCTTTCTCATTGGCGAAGAATAAATCCGGTTTCCAAATACGTTCTTGGTCCGTTAACACGATGATTTTGATTTTACCACCCTGGTCATTGTAGACTAAACGATCGTCTATCCATTGCTCCCGGAACGTAATTTGAACGCTGAATTCCTAAATTACACACATACACAAAAGAAATATATTTCTAAAACGTAATTAATACGAGCAATGGATGATACAAGCAAAAAAGTTAAGAAAAATATTTCATATGGAATCGTGTTTTAGTGTTATGTGATAAAATTAAATGGTTTCAAAGCAATGCTACTACAAAATGAACAGAATGAAGAAAAAGAAATTGAAAGTAATAATTGGGAGGAGAGAAAATGGGGAGGATAGTTAAAATAGATTAAGGAAAAATGAATGTTAACCGGCAAATACGGCGATCCTGAAGCTGAAATATATTTATATAATGAGCAAAAATTATAAAGCACAGAAATTATGAGTTTTATTTTTATTGAACATTTGTGAAAGAGATTTTGGTGAAGGAAAGTTTGTAATTTTTTTCTAGTACCGGTACTTATTTAAAAGCAAATTAAAAGTAGATGAGGAAGTATTGAAATTTAAGAAATATCAACTTATTCCTGAATTTCT
>JAQGAY010001228.1:0-15713 GCA_034698085.1 Polydesmus angustus | reverse complement strand
CTGTTGATCTCGTGGTCGATGGTTAGGTATTCCGTGCTGAAGGCGGTGATCTGAGCCAACCACGCGCCTAAAGAGTGGCCGGTGATGGAGATTTGGATTTGTTTAAACCGCTTTTTATGAGAAAGTTCCCGCAGCACATGCTCGACGAATGTACAAGCTGAGTCGATCTGCGCGTGATGTCGATTCTTTATGATGCCTTCGATATCAGCTAGAAGTGCATTAATGTCTTTAGGGTTGGTGCCTCGGTGACTGAACACTAGTTGTTGCTCCCTCCTGTTCCAAAATGCCGCTCCGAAATATCCGTCGCTTTCGTTTCGCGCAGTGGTTAGAAGTTGCCATTCCTCGTGGATGACTTTTAAACTTTGATTTAAATTTGGTTGGTAACCATCGACGGTGGATTGGTCCAACGATTTACTCGGAAAAGAAAACTTTGTTGATAGACTATTTTCCAAAGTTGAAACTGCTTTATCTTTGCCGGAGGAAAATACAGTTTGGTGTAGATGGTCTTCATATGCCAGATGAGCTAATAGAGCCAGAGTTTCGCCCGATGGGAAGATGGGTTTGAGCAACCAACTCTCATCTCTCTCGCGCAGCTCAACCATGCTTTGAAAATCTCCGTTGCTTAATGTTATTTGGGTTGTTGGGTTCACTGCCTCTTCGGCTGATGATATGGCGGCAACATTTACTTTTTCCATTTTTAAAAGTTTTGAGGTAAATGCTTTGAATTATCCTGCGTAGTGAGTGTTTATAACCTGTTAATTAAATGAAAAAGATTTTCATTGAAATTTATATTGATAGCCTAACTATGGTATTTTTTTGTAATTATCAAAACTTGGGATTTAGCCTACACAATCAAAGTTTTCTTATGGAATTTAATTCTTACTTTTACTGTATTTGATTTTCCATAACAGCAATTTTTTGATAAAACGATAACCAAATACAGTATAGCATTGCTTTTTTTAAAAAAATGTTTTTAATTTAATTTAATATAAGTTGCCGTCCCTCAAAACAATCTCAATGGACAGCTATGTTCACCTTCATTATTTTAACATTTACAAAATTATCAAAATTCATAGGTACCCATAACAATAAACTTTTATATAACATTTTTGAATAGGTCATAATAGTCTGATATAACTGTAATTTATTATGCTTTAAATGATTTTTTTTTTGTTTAATAAAATATTTTTTTTTTGGTAATTTTTAATTTGATGAAATTCGTTTTTTCTCCCCTCTAGACCACGTATTAACCTTGAAATAGCTGTCGGCGTTAAACTCAGGATCAAGTTTACTTCCGATTTCGTGAGATAGAAATTCATAATTTAAAGTTCACGAAAAAAAAAAGTTTTACCACATACATTAATTAATAAATCAAAATCTAAAACAGCTAAACTAGCACACACACACCTTTATAAAGTTTATAAGCATGCGCAGTCCATCAAATCTAGTGCTATCAGACATCATAATCAGAGACGATTTTTTTGAGCCATAATCTGGAGAATCTATATTATTTCGGTTGTTGGGTTCACTGCTTGACTTTTGCTTATCACATTGCTGCAATGATATCTATAATTAGGCCAATTTTTAGAAAAAATTCAATTAATACCAGTAGTTATTTTTTAAAAAAAATTTAAATTAAAAAAATTAAAGTTTACTTTTAATAATTATTATCAATTTTATAAACTTACCTTTAAAATAATTGCGGTTAAATATTTTTTTTAATAAAAAAAAAATACACTGTTTACATTAAACTACAGTACCGGTAATAAATAAAATTTATAGTAAGGGCCTTAAATAAGAAGCTGGCAGTAAGAGTGCACCTTTACCTTCAAAATGTCGTTTCAATTTCCTGGCAATTTTTCACTACTGAATTCAATAATTGGGATCTTCTTTCCTCGAATTAGCTTAATGATTATTAGTATTATTAAATTGACGAAAAAGTTGCTGGCCTTGGTTGATTACAATTATTCATAATAACAGCTGAAAAGTGTGTACGAGTTTTTCCATTAGAGTAATCAAAAAAAATAAATAAATAAAAGATCTTTTGAGTAAACGATTCTTACGAGTGATCGGGGCTTTTTTCTGTGAAATAAACGGATTTTCAATCAGTGGAAATTGTCAGTCCTTTGACCTTATTTTGAACAAAAGGCACACAGTGCGAAGAATGAGTGCATGGGGGTTGCGAAGGGGTAAGAAACGTGTTTCTATTTTAAATTCTCTCTTTTCTATAACAATTTAAATTCAAGAGTTGATTCATCTTCATTCATCCATAAATTAATAAAAGTTATAGAAGCGCTGAAAAAATTAAAACACAACCTTACCTTAATAACTTTTGTTGATTGAAGCGATGACTTTTCTTATATTCGAAATACGATACAAAGACGTTCAATATAAAACCACCTTCAACGTTGAGATCACGTGTACGAAGTAGAGGACGCATAGAGACCTTAACCAACCTCTATTTCCCGCTCTTCAGTCACTTCGTGACTTTCATCAACCACGTCATCACGGGACCCATCTTTTATCGGAGGCTTCGAGGTCTTTCACCCTGTTCGTGGTCGAAGGCGAAAGGCTGGTGACATTTGGAATGGAGGTCAATGTCATAGCTCATTCATTGTCTCTACTGCACTCTCCACCAGCTCACGTGTCCAAGAAAAAGTGGTAGGCCGGTAAATTCCGATACCAGTACTACGAAATTTAATATAATACTTTGTTTTAACCACTCAAATTTTCGATATCGGAAAAAAACTGAAAAACATTTTGACCAAACTATAAACCACGATCTAGATCGATACATAAACTGAATCTTCACATGTCTTACAAAGTTACAATTAAACGTCGTATTAGCAAAAGCTGCTATTTACGACGTTTTTTAATAAACCAAAAAATATATATATTTTTGTTCAGAAAACCTTTATGAGTTTTTGGCACCCGATAATGACGAGTATAATTAAATTATAAAAAAAAAAACCAGAAATCAAACAAGCTTTAAACTAATTCTGCTTCCAACCGCAAACAACTAAAATAGGCCAAGTTTTTTTAATCATTTTCTCAGAACCACTTTTATACATAACTAATATGTAAACAAAGCAAAGAACGAGCAAAAACAAAAATATCGAAATATAATATTCAGCTCCAAAAATAGAAATCTCCCACGAGTTTTCCAATTCAGTTATAATTAAAAAAGTAGGCTCCATTAATAATACTCGCAAATTAAACGTTTCCAATTGGCTTAATAACATCCGACAATTCATGTTTACACGGTTCAGGTAATGAAAGAACCGAGGCGTTGCTCTCCACTAAATTTAAAATAAATTTTAAAAGCCAGCCCAAACAAAAAGAAAGATGAAAACACAAAATAAGGAGGTATAAAACAATTTCACAGCTTTGCTCTATGTAAAAAAAATTGATTAGTACCAAATATTAGAAATAAAAAATATATCAACTACTATAATACCTTAAATCTTGTTCTCCTCATTCTTATTTCCATCGCCATGTCAACCAGTCGACCAACACGTTCATTCCTCAATCGCTTCTCCGCATTATCTCGCTCTTTCCAGCTATTCAACGCGGCTGCTCCTTTCAATTCCATCAACGCCGCCTCACCAATTACACCGTCATCCAATAAAACTCGGCATTCTCTCTCGACGTTATCGCTTAACGCTAATAACTGAAGCACAGGCGCTTCGTTGAAAACCAGTTCAATAAATTCAACTCGTTTGGTTCCTAGTAGGTTCTTTAAAAGCACCCCGTTATCCAGGAGACGCGGTTTATGCTCGGCCGGGATTAAGCGCCAACACTCCCCAAACAACTGACCACAGTAGTCGTAATCTTTATAAGAATTGACGTCACCAAGGGCGCGCAACACCTTTTGATAGTCATGGTAGCTCATATAACGCCTCGCGTATAATTCCATGAATAAAGATTGCGTGGGAGAAAACAACAAACAGAGCAGTACATCGGCGATACACTCTCGCAATATATCTTCCCGTTGCCTCTCTTGCATCAGCGACAAATAATACATGACGCGGCAACTAAAAAGCCTTCCGCAAGTACTTCCTAAGGACGTCCTCGCGCCTTTTTGGAAACCCCGCCATATTTCCAGCTGATTTAATTTTTTAAAAAAATATTCACAGCCAGCTCGATTGCCGCTAGATAGGGCCCTGTCGAATAGGTGCTCATTGATGGATATATCGCGGGAAAGAACTTGTTGAAAAGAGCTATTCAACTGCTCCGCGTCACCGCTTAGCGTGCAAGTAAAGAAAATGATAAAATCTTGGTGAGGCAATCTATCAACAAACTTTATTCCCTTATAAACATACGCCTGTCTTCGTTCTTCGCCCATACTTTGAAACAGCTGGCGAGCTTCATCTTCTAAGCAGTTGACGCAAGCGATTTCATAGCGTTTTTCAATGGTTAAACTGTCTTCTTTCACCATTAACTCGGCCGTTTTCGCATAGTCAATGATACCATGCATCGTCCAACACAATTGTAGAGGTGGAATACGTTTGCTGGCTACTTTTACGGTATTGCGATACTGACCCCAAGCGATGATTTCCATTAAAATGGGCTTGACAAAAATTAACAGTTGCTTTTTCAACAGTTGAGGCAATGGAAGAGCCCAGACATTGCTCTTCACTGTATCTTCAATCGCCGTCCATTTTTTCGGCACTCGTTCGCGGCGATGAACAATGAGTAATGAAGGACGAATAGATAATATTAATTGTTCTACTCGAGGGAAAATATGGCGTTGATTCCACAAACTAGTGACGATTTTCACCTCAGCTAGATGCTGCAGCGACGGAGGCTGAAGCGCGAAACTTTGCATCGTATATGGCGCTTCTTCAATGAGATAATTAATAGTAACTCTTATTTTTTTTATTATTCAGATAAAGTCGATATTACCTCGGAAGATTGGAGTCGTAGACGTTGAATAGGCCTACTCGATTCCCAATCGGCGCACGCGGTATACCAATTTCAACTTGGTGCGAGTTAATAACTTGTAATTAGTATAATCCAGCCTTCACCAATTAACATTATAAATGTAAACAGTAGCTAATACCATCGTGCTATCAATTTACCATTATTAATGTAATTAGCATCGAGAAATTGCAAAACTTTATGAAAAGCAGACGCTCTGTGCTTATCCCTCCAAATGTCCAGGCAAACTCGTCTCATTACAGCCATCTCACTGCATAAAAGCCATGCAAATCGCTCATCGCTTGCTATGTTCTGGTGACAGCATAATTACGTGGTCTGCGACAGTGTTGTCAGCTCGGCGAGGGCCACTCACAAATCACGGAAACTTGGTATATTGGAGCATAAAGTAGGAATATTGCGAATATTATAATAAATGATTATTATTGTTCTTAGTTTTTTTTATTATTATTAAACTAAGCTATAAGAAAAGATAAATTTCTAAAATTAAAAAATCATAATTATAAAACTTGGATTTTGATTCATTATAAAAACGAAAGCGCAATGTAAAGATATTGAGATAATTCAAATTTTTATGTTAAAATCTTAATTAGCGGGCGATTTCTGAACTATTATTTCGAATAAATGTTTAGGCGCAAATATTAACGAAACATACAGTAATATTTTCTTACACGAAAATCATTTAATTTTTTATTTACCCAAGTTCAACTTTTTTGCCAATTCCGTTTTTATGAGAAAATTTACAACGTTTTTTAAGACAATTTAAAAATTGTAAATAAGCGTTCAATGAGATCTAAACTGATCACCATGGTTCACTACAATGCACACTCTTAACAAACAAATTAAATTGATTAGTAAAATATTAGTCAATTAAATATCAATTACACGTACTATTTTTCTCTGCTTTAACTAAAAAAAAAAGTAATATTCATAGTACAGTAGAAAATAAAAGTTATACTACGGTACTGTATTTTGAGAATATTGTTGCAGTGTGATTATTATTTTAATCCTTTTAAAGAGATTTTTGTGTTGAATTAAAATTGTTTTATATAATATATTATACGGTACATATATATTTTAATGTAATTTTATTTGGTAGTTTGCTGTTTAATATTTTGTGATATTGCCCGATTCTTATTCAACCTTTCACCTCTATATTTCAAGTCTAAATTAAATTTAGAAGAGAAGAAATTGTATTCCAACGCTGTTTTGGGTACCGGTACCTCCCTGCCCCAACAAAAATAAGCCTAACATTTAAAATAATTCCCCGGTTTAAGCCAAAAAGGGCTTTTTGAAAAGATTAAATAAAGTTATAAATAGCCTCACGAGTGATTTATTTTTGGATAAACAAGTTTTTGACTTATTTGCTATATCACAACTTAATGGGTGATGGATAATCCTGAAGTCCAAATGTAAACAAAAAAAAAATAATAATAACAGATTAATTAATAATCCCAATGTGTATGCGCCGAAATTAATATTGTTTTAGCATGAAAACACTTGGAAATTTTTAAAATCATGCAACACTCGTTCAAATGGAATTTTCATATTTAAAACGTTACTTAAAATAGAGCTAGTAAGTGTATTAGCTGCCAAATGACGACATAATTACGGAATTTTATAGAAAAAAAAAAGCAATTTTATTAAGTTACAATTTGTTAATGAAAAAATTTTCCATTAGAAAAATTACGAAAAAACGCTCTAGAAACTGTGTTTGAAAACTACAATAAACAGTAATACAGCTGCTTTAATTTTAGAGCAAAGACAAATAAGCTAAGCATGAAATATACACCAACAATCTTTTAATTTTTTTCTTCCATCATAAGATTCAAGAGTCGACTAACACGTTCACTCCTCACTCGCTTCTCCTCACCTTCATTATCATCTGAGCTAATTAATACGGCTTTTTCTTTACATTCCATCAACGTTGCGTCAGAAATGTCGCTCTCATCCGTCACCACACGGCCGACTTCATGGTACCTATCGCATAATGCTAATACCTGATGCGAAGGTGCTTCGTTCAAAACCAAAATTATGAAGAAATTCTTCTCGTCCCGTGCGCAATAAATCTCTTAAAACCCAAAATCCATTTAAGTAAGATTGCTTATAATCATCCGAGGCTAAGCGCCAACACCCCCAAAACAACCGGGCATAGTCGTAATCGCCAAGGCCATGCGAGATTTTAGAAAGGATGGCACTCAACACCCAATAACAATCGTTGTTGTTTACAAACTGCCACCCAAACGTTGCAGCTTCCATGAATAAGGATTGCAGGGGCCAACGTTAGAAACGCCTCAGCACCTTACCAGAACTCCGTCGAAACAGCCGTTCCTGTTGCTCCGCATTCATAAGCGACCAATAATACAGCAAATTGCAAGAATAAGAGAACATACTCCCGATTAGAAATGCACACTCTCTTAAAACTTGCTCTTTTTCTCCTTGGTTTAATTTTGTAAATAAATACAGACACAACCCTCGATTTCCACTAATTAGCGCACCTTCAAATAACTCTTTTATATTTACTGCTGTGCGCAAAATAATTGGATTGAATCCATCGGCGATGATAGCGCTGCTAACCAAAACTATCAATTGGTAGAAATCACATCTCATTACATTTCTCAATGTACTAACATAGTACTCTTGTCTACGCTCTGCGGATACAAGAGAAATCAACTCACGCGCTTCGTCCTCTAAACCGTTGATGCAAGCCAATTCCAAGCGTCTGTGCATGGCCTCTCTCTCGTCTTTCACTATTAACTGCGCTGTTTTCGCATAATCTAGAGTTCCGTGCATCGTCCAACAAAACGGTGGCGGTAACAGCTCTCCTCCTCTATGATAATCACACCAGCCGATGAGCTCTATTCCCAGTGGTTTAACCAAATTAAACAGTTGGTGTTTTAACAGTTGCGGCAATTCCAGAGCTGAGACTTTGCTTCTCACTTGATCTTCGATCGGTTTCCAGTCTTGGTTTCCTTCAAGTAAAATATAGTAACCAGGTAGATCTTTAATTGTTTGTGCACTTTGAGTGAAAGTGTCTCGTTGACTCCACAAATGAGCCACTATTTTCACCCCAGCTAGGTGTTCGAGAGACGGAGTTTGTAGCACCAAATGCATGGCTTTGGTCAAAGTTTATCTGCATTAATGTTAATATGAGTTAATTAAAACTACGTTCAGCTATTTTTACTACATACTAATAATAATTGGACAGTACTTTACCTAATATTCAGCTAAGAAAAATCCAAATTCCCTTCCAAAATTAATGTAGCTACCATGAGAAAGATGCAGACGAACGCACGGCTAATAATCGGTATGCGGACTATTCGGCACCGGACCACTGGTCCACAGATCAGTAAGATACACTGTACTGTAAGAAATCATAGGGTGTTCGCGAAAAGACGTAAGTTTTGAAAAATAAATAAATTAGGCAAATGTTAACGAAAATGCATGATGAATGTGAAACGCATGATGAAGTGCTGATGAATGTAAATATAAAATATTAATAGATTTTCATGAAAGTGATTCAATGATTTATTCATTGTTTAAAAGTTACGCTCCTTCATAAACATGCTATAGTTGTGGACCAGTAGTCCGGTGCCGAGTTGTCCTAGAACACCGTGGGAAAGCTCGTCTGCAGTATCATACAGTACATGATTGTATTGTACAGTACATGTATTTTGTTAAAGATACAGAATCTGGTCACCAGGTGGCGCGTCCGTCCAGGAATTAATGACCATAATAATTGATTACTTTAAAATACTTTCGATAAATTTGAAAATGACATTTCTAGCATACTCCGAAATAAAATTTGTGATTTTTAATATTTTTTTTTATCAATAGTATCAACACATTTAATTTAAAGAAATAAAAATCAAACATTTGGGATTTATAATTGCGTAACTGATTAATTTTTCTTTTTAAACTTTGATTTTTTTTTTTTTTGATGTTGTATGTTGGTAATTAACTTTGAATACCTAGAAAAATTAATCATTGCCAACTAACGGTCTTCTATAATAGTCGGATTTTTTTTTTCGCACAACCTCATGATACGTTTGCGTTACATTAAAACGAGATAAGAAGCTCATTACAATAATACGTCATACTAAAAAGAACAAATATTTATTGAATTGAAAATAAAACTGGCTGAGATAAAAAGTATTATAATAATATACAAAGTAGCAAGTAGTGGTTGCATGGCATACTTTACAAGAATCCGACAAATCCAATTCAAAATTTAAACAAGAAACGAATCCCATCAAAAGTGTGCTCCCACATTTTGTTGATGATATGGAGCAAAATAAGTTGGGCAAACAAGTAGACAAATTGTGAATTAACGATGGTCTTGAATGAATCGATCGAGTATGGACTTTTCCCTTTGGTCAATCAAATCCTATATAAAAGATAAAAATCTTAATTATTAGTACACAAAATATTTTTTTTTAAAAAAAGAAAATTCACTTTACAATCTTCTCTTCTTTCTGCTTTCCATCTTAATATCTATGAGTCGAATTAGTTCCCTCCTCAATCGCTTCCCCTCATCTTCTTCATCATTTTCGTCATTCAACGCAGCCGTTTCTTTCCATTCCATCAACGCTGCGTCGGACATTTCCTTCTCCTCCATCAACACTCGGAATTGTTCTTGCAACTCCGGGATAGTTTCACAGCATCTAGCGATTAACGCGTCGATTTGATGCGAAGCTGCTTCGTTCAAAATCAGTTTCATAAACTCATCTTTTTTCGTGTCATATAATCTTTCTAAAAACTCCACGTCATCTAGAAGACGTCGTTTATCATCAACTGGAGTTAACCCCCAACACTCCCAAAACAACTGAGAATAGTTATAATCTTGACAATCATCGCTGATTTTACTAGTGAGGGCGCACAACACATTTTCATAATCCTCATACTGCATATAACTCCACCCGCACTTAACCGCTTCCATGAATAAGGATTGCATGGGCCAACCTAACAAACATATTAGTACATCACCAATACACGTATTAAACACTCGTTCCTGCTGCTCCTCATTCATCAGCGACAAATAATGCAGCAAGTTGTAATGAGGACTGTTTCGACAAATAATAAACACGGCGCTCGCCACTTTTACTAACACAAACTCTTTTTCGTCGGGGGTTACTTTGCGGAAGAAATATTCGCTCGTCGCACGATTACCACTAAATAGTGACTTAAAGAATCGATAAACATCGATTGCTATATTGCCCGAAATTAGTTGTGGAAAAGCGTTCTTGAGCCGATCCACATCGCCGCTTAGAGTGCACGAAAAGTAAGCTATCAAATTCTCCTGCTCGTTTCTAATAACATCGATCGATGAATTAAAATACATTTGTCTTCGCTCTTCACCCATACTTTCAAACAACTCACGAGCTTCATCTTCCAAACAGTTGATGCAAGATAAGTCATATTGTCTTTCAATGGCTAAACTGTCGTCTTTCACCATCAAGTGGGCCGTTTTCGCATAGTCGATGACTCCGTGCATCGTCCAACAAAATGTTCTAGGTAACATGCTTCTTAAAAATGGAAAATCATAATTATCTTCATCACATATATATTGATTAGTGCACCAATCAAAGATCTCCCTCCCCAATGGCTTAATGAATTTTAACAGTTGCTGTTTACACGGTTGCGTTAATTCCAGAGCCAACATGTGGCTTTCCACTTTCTCTCTCACTGCGTTCCATTCTACATCTTCTTCGCTCTCATCTGATAGTTCCGCAATTAGATCCAATATATCAGAGTGATTCCATAACGCAGCCACTGTTTTGATCCCAGCCAGGTGTTGAAGCGACGGAGTTTGCAATACGAAATGCATTCTCTTTCTTCTTCAAGAAGCTATAATTTTAGTAAATTAATAAATTTTTATTACTGTATTTACATAATCACTTAACCATTTTACCGTAAAAGCTTGCGATATAACTTTAGTTGGGCTAGCTAGGAGACTGGCGAATCCACGTGTATGACCCGCGCAATCAGGCTGATCTAAAGAGTAAATTACACTTTAATCTAGGCTTCCTATCAGCTGTATTTTATAATCAAGTTGCATCCAATAACAAATTAAAATAAAAAATTAAAACATACCAGTTAATTATTCTTGAGGAATCAATAAAAATTAATCCAATCATTCAAAGAATTCAAGTTTGAAAAATGTAATACGGGTTGTCTGCTCAAATTGGCCTCGAAATGTCCAGGCAAACTCATCGATGCTAAATGCAATTCTCTATGAAAATACGATGAAAACTGTTCATCGCTTATTGAAGCCCCGGTTATTGCTTATCACGTGATCTAAGGCAGTGTTGTCGCTCAGGAAGGGCCACTCACAAATGACGGAACCCGCCTCTATGATAGACCGTAGCAGTAGTAATGATTGTGAGAGTACCTCTAAAGCAAATTAATTAAAAATAGTAAATAAAATTTATGCGCGTAGTATTTACGTTCGGTGCTAACGAAAAATTAGTATGTTTAGCTTTCTTTTTGAAGCGATTTTATTTGTAAGGTTTAGTTCCATCACGTACGAGCGACCCTCGTTAGCAACACTGCCCATCTGTTGATTAGGTTGGTTTGTTGGTAATTAAATTTGAATACATGTACAGTACCTATAAAATCTAGAAATGATATGCTTATTTTTAATGAATCAATGCCAACTAACGGTCTCCTATAATATCCTTTTCCATAATAATGATACGGTTTGCGTTACATTAAAACGAGATGAATGCTCATGACAGCAATACGTAATTCATACTGTAAAAGTACAAATATTTATTGAACTTAAATAAAACTGGCTGAGACATATAAGAGGGTGAAGGATACACTTTACAAGAATCCGACAAATCAAAATTCAAAGAAAAAACGGATCCCATCAAAATAAATTGGCCAAACAAGCAGACAAATTGGGCGAAATGTTAATGAATTCCGAACAAACAATAATTTATAAAAGAAATAACGATGGTTTTTAATGCATCGATTTGAGTATGAACTTTTCCCATTGGACAATCAAATCCTATATAAAAAATAAATGCTTAATTAGGACACCATAAATATTTTTTTAAAAAAAGAAAATACGATTCAACGAAGGTGTTTGAAAAGTCCAAAGAAGACGATTTCTATGCCCTTCGATCCGATGAAAAAATGATGACCAAAGTGGTTACTGATCATATCATGTTAGTTCTCTCGTAATAATAACTGAAAAATTGATTAATTAAATTCCGTTCATTTATTTATTTATATAGCAACTACATTTGCTTTTCCTGTGGACATCTTCCTCTCTTAATCAACAAATATCTACGCTAAAAGTCAAAATAAACGTACTTTCAATTATTATCCAAGCTCTCGATTAAATACGCACGTACTACTTTAGAAAGATATTCAGTAGGTTTCAAAAACATGGCAGTAATAATTAAGGAGTGATGCAACTGGTTCAAAGATGATTCACTTGTTAATTGGCAAACGACTTGCTGAATCGCATTCACGAAGGCTACTCAATGTCAACATGAAGTCAGTGACCGAGTGATCTAGGAGGATTACGACGAGTGATCAAAGTGGTACAGGTCGTCGCCGACTTTGGAAATTCTTACTGGAACTCAAGTCGTGAATTTCGACATGGGATCATCTTTAAATCAGTTGCACCAAAACTCCGCAATCTTTAGCGATGCCCAATTTATATAATTAATATTTTTGGAATCCAGCAATTAGCGGGACAATTTGCATCAATTGCAATCTTAAATTCTATTTTTAATTACGAAATTTGAGCAAATTTTAAGAAAAAAAAACAATTAACACGGTAAACAACAATTTCAGATGACCCAGTTGCCACTCAAACTGAAAATAAACAAAAATCTTGATTAGTGTACAAAATATTACAATATCAAATATCAAATTACAACCTTCTTTTTACCATTCTGTCGTCCATCACAATGTCGATGAATCTACTAAGATCGCGGCTCCTTTTTTGCTTCACCTCATCTTCAGGTTCCTTGGAGCTACTCAACGCAGCTGTTTGTTTACATTTCAACAACGCATCGTCAGACATTGCACTCTCGTCCATCAACGCTCGCCTTATTTGATGGGATTTATTACAAAATAGTAATACCTGCTGCGAAGACGCATCGTTCAAAACCAGTTCAGTCAATTCTTCTCGTTTGGCGCCCAATAAGTCTCCCAAAAATTCATCATCTCGTAGAAAGCGTTTTTTATGATTAGGCCGGCACAACCGCCAGCACTCGCGAAACAACTGGACATAGTCATAATCGTGAGCACCGTGCGTGATTTTAAAAATAATGGGACGCAAAACTCTGCGGCTCCTTTCGGTATTCATCAACTGCCACGCACACTCTGCCGCTTCCACGATTAAAGATTGCAAGGGCCAACGTAACAAACATAATACAAGGTCACAAATCCACGCTCGAAGCGCGTGACTCCGATGCGCCTCATTCATCTGCGACAAATAGTATAACAAGCTGCCTCTAGAATTCGCTTGTCGACTGTCACTCTGGCTTGTAATTACCACACCACATTTTTCCAAGACTCGCTCTTTTTCATTTTGGTCGAGTTTTCCAAACAAATACTCACACGTCGCTCGATTACCCCTCCCTGCTATTTCCAAAAATAGACAGCAGTGAAATGACAATTCATTTTCAGACATCAATGCTTCAAAATAGTTGTGCAAGTGATCCACATCCCCGATTAGTGTGCAAGTAAAGTAAACTATTAAATAGTGGTGATCAAACATTCTCCTAGTATTTCTCACCCGCTTAATATATTCTTGTCTTTGAAGTTCGCCCATACTTTCAAACAATAATTCCCGAGCTTCGTCTTCTAAACAATTGACGCAGGCGATTTCATAGCGTCTTTCAACGTCTAATATTTCCTCTTTCACTATTAACTCGGCCGTTTTCTTGTAGTCGATGGTGCCGTGCATCGTCCAGCGAAGGTGTTGAGGTAACGATTTTTCTAAGAATTGAAAATTAGTATTGTCTTTGCAATGATAATGGCACCAGTGGATGATCTCCGTTCCCAGTGACTCGAGCAAATTGAGGAGTTGTTTTATACACTGTGCGGGTAATGGAAGAGCCCAGATTTTCTTCTTCACTTTCCCTTCCAACGGTGCCCATTCCCTGGTGCCTTGGTTTATTGCGTAAACAGGAAAACGCATAATTGGTGTGAAAATGTCCCTCAGAGTCCACAAATGAGCCATTATTTTGACTAGAGCGATGTGTTGGAGCAACGGAGTTTGCAGCACGAAATGCATCGTTCGGCTCGGTCTTTAACAAACAAATAAAACATATCATAAACAAATAATACTATTTAGTCCTCTTTCCGATATCAGAAAAAGTCAATGAGCATGATTAATTACTCTAAGGTACCATCCAAGGAGTCTACACTACTCAACGATTCGTCGCTATCGAACTCCATAGAATATACGGTCCTTATTTCGTTTTACTCTTAATCTGAAATTTATCTACGAAAGAAGCTTAATCTAAGATTAGAATTTAAAATTAATTTTCATCAAAAATCAAATTTATAAAAGCAGTAATACTTTACCTTACAATTGGAAATTGCAAAACTTACAACACAAACTATTTCAAACGCAGACAGCTTCTTGAAACACACGTGGTCGAAGGACAGTGCTGCCGCTCAGCGAGGGCCACTAATAAATTACGGAACGGGTTTAATTAAAGCAGACGTCAGAGCGAGCGAAATTGAAAAGATGAAAATAAAGTTATTAATTTTTTAAGAATAATTTTTTTTAAAAACTATTTAGAACTTTTAAAGGTGCAGTTCAATTCCAAATATATTCCTCAAATTTAGAGGAAAAAATATTCCTCTGTCGTGTAGGCTCACCCGGAATAATAGCTAAAAAAATTAATTAAATTTCATTCATTTATTCTATTTATATAGCAACTGCATTTGCTTTTCTTGCGCTGACAAATTTCGGGGATTTTTCCGGAACCTTTCTAAAACAGAATCATGCACGTACATTTTCCGAGCTCATAGTCAGCTTGATCATCACTCGAGCGTTTTCGAAATCGAATCCCTGGACCCTGAAATAATGTCATTTTTATTAATCGTCGGGTCAACATAAGGAAATCTTAAATGAGAACTCACTTGGCCGTAAGAGCCCTTGTGGATCCCGGAGAATAGTTCCACGTAAGCTCCCACGCTCAGAACTGTAGACTCGTTTTTTTCGGCTATCTTTAAACGAGGATTAACACCTAAACGAAATCTCTTCGGTCGCAGCACCACCTCGCAAGGAGACATTTCATTGCTCAAACACAATGTATCGAACACAATGTAAGTAGAGTAAAACCGTTTGTTCCTGGCTCCGATTCCTTTTCCTGGCTACCGAACTGCTCGATGGATCGAGCGCTGTCGCTGTGATGCAAATAAAAGGGAACTAAAAAAATCTAAAAATTAAACATCAATATCACAATAAATTTTGCCTAATGACGTAAATTTTAATTTTGCCTAGAAATAAATTAATTTAAGACACATATTTTCTAGCTCACCGTTAAAACGCTTCAGCAGTAATATTTCCCTCGTACATACGAGGAGATTTAATCGAATAATATCCGACTTATTTCCGAGCGTAAACCGAATGAAGCACAGTATATCGTTGACAGTAATGGCAACTTTCAGTTTAAGAGCGACTAGATATTAAATCTTGCCCGAAACTTTAATGCTTTTGCATCCCTAGTAAAAATTTTTGCGGTGGCCCATTTGAATTTATATTACATTTGTATTGAAATGTAGTATAAACTGTATTG
>JAQGAY010001227.1:0-15719 GCA_034698085.1 Polydesmus angustus | reverse complement strand
TTTACTTCTTATAAGTGAGTGTTTACTTCGTTTAAGTTTAAGCAATTGTTTAGTACCCAACTTCATTTAAGTAAGCATTTACTGCTTAAAACTTCGTTCAAGAAAGTGTTTAGTGCTTAAATGTTTACTTAAGATAGTGTTTACTACAATCATGTATCTAAAACTTCATTTAAGAGAACTAAAACTCCACTCGCGCAAATGTTTACTTTTTAAAATTTAATCTGCGCGAGTATTTACTGTCAAAACCTCTATTTGCGCGAATGTTTACTTCCTAAAACTCCTTAAAAAATGGCCATAATTGCTTCCATTTTTTGTTGTTTTTGTTGTGTAAAATGGCTTGCTTGTTCTTGCGCTGAGCACTTACTACATGAAGGAGTATCCTATGTAGCGCACGGCGTAGAAGAGGAAGGCCACGAAGATGATGGGCACGTGTCCGAAGCGGTCGATGATCTTCCGGGAGTAGAAGAGGACGGGGATGCCGACGCCGGAGCCCACGGTGAGCGTGAGGCCGAGGAGGTACTTGGGGCTGCCCAGGTCCAGCAGGTAGAGGTAGAGGAAGACCTCCACGAAGCCCCACATGGTGCCCAGGCAGAAGAGGGACACGATGAGGGCGTCGGCACGCGGCGTCTTCACCAGGGCCACCACGGCCCGCACGTTGGTCTCCTGGCTGAACTTCATCTTGAGGCTGAGCAGGGGGCTGAGGAGCGCCGTAAGCAGGATGAGCGCGTCGTGCACGTAGAACGTCGGCGTGTAGTTAGGGTTCTCTGCAAACAAAAACAACAAACTCAGTTTTAGTACCATCCAACTCGTCTCACTTCACCTACGCCACTAATCTATTCACTAACTTAGTCATTTATTTGATTTAATAAGAGTTTATTTAGGGAATTTAATGGCTCTTTTTAGTTGGAAAAAAGTGAAACTTTTTGGTAGAGTTTCGTGATATTTTTTAATGGAGTTTTAAGACATTTTACAATAGAGTTTAGTGATATTTTTTAGTAAAATTTAGTGAAATTTTTTAGTAAAATTTAGTGAAATTTTTTAGTAAAATTTTGTGACTTTTTTAGTGACATTTTTTAGTAGAGTTTAGTAACATTTTTAGTGGTGTTTAGTGATATTTTTTAGTAGAGTTTATTAAAGCTTTTTAGTAGAGTTTAGTGACTTTTTTCAGTGATAGGATTTTAGTAAATTTTAGTGACTTTTTTCAGTGATAGGATTTTAGTAAATTTTAGTGACATTTTTTAGTAGAGTTTAGTAACATTTTTAGTGGAGTTTAGAGACATTTTTTTTTAGCAGAAATTAGTTTTTTTTAGTGGAGTTTAGTGATATTTTTTAGTAAAGATTAGTGATATTTTTTAGTGGAGTTTAGTAAAATTTTTTAGTAGAATTTAGTGATATTTTTTAGTAGAGTTTAGTGACATTTTTTTAGTAAAGTTTAGTGACTTTTTTTTAGTAAAGTTTAGTGATTTTTTTATTGAAGTTTAGTGTCAGTTTCTAGAAGAATCTTAATAAAAATGTCCCTAGCCACACTAAACGTTTTTTTTTTTTTTAAAGTTTAGTGGCATTATTTAGTGCAGTTTAATTACATTATTTAATAGAGTGTAATGAAGCTTTTTAGCGGAGTTTAGTAACATTTTAAAGAGAGGTAAACGCCTTTTTTAGTGGAGTTTAGTAAATTAGTGGCGGAGGTCAACATTGGAGGTGTAGGTAATAGTAAGAGAGGGACGTGTTTACCTCCGGAAATGCTGTCGACGAGGGCCCCCGTGATGGGCGGGAAGACGGCCGTGGCGATGACGGGCCACATGCGCTGCTTGCCATAGTCCGTGTCGTTGTCCTTGATGAGGATGAGCGTGATGGCGTCGAGGAGCACGTAGCAGCTGCTCATGAACACCGAGGCCACCACGCGGATGACCAGGTACACCCAGAAGGTCAGCGCCCGGTCGCCGCACTCCGTGTCCCGGAACGCCGCCCATCCCTCGCCATCACACCGCAGCGTGCAGTTGTCGCCGGGCAGCAGCTGACCGCAGGCCGAGGAGCTGTTGGCCGCGTCCCGACTGCTGAACACCCGCGCGCTCTCGTTGGCCCAGGCCTGCCACTGACCCTCGGCCACGCGCCCCACGCACACCGCCCCGGAAGTGGCCGTGGGGCAGAAGAGTTCGTTGGAGGCGCGAGTGTCCGCGGCTGCGTAGGACGAGCGGCAGGTGGCGCGGCAGTCGGTGAGGGAGAGCGTGTGACGGACGTTTATGGAGCAGGCGGAGGGCGAGGGCACGTCGAAAAGTATGTTAACGCTGTTGTTGGTGAGGTCGCAGGAGAGGCCCACGCGGGACAGTTGGTCGGCCGGGGCTGTGCTGGGCACCCACAGCAGGCACGTGTGGCTCACCCCCGTCAGGACCAGGCAGATGAACAACAGGAGCCGAAAGCCACCCGATTTGTCAGCTAAAAAGCCTAAGGAAAAGAAAAAAAAATTACTAATTTAGTGAGATAAAATACTAAATTTCGTTCGTTCGAAAATTTGTCACTAAAGCAAAGTTAAATCACACTAAAACACAAACAAAAATTTCACGACTAAAATCAAATCAAATTGCACAAAAATTGAAGCTAACATGTCATTAAAATTTGAAGTTAAATTTCACTGAAAATCAAGTAAAAATCTCACTTAAATCAAGTTCAAATATCACTAAAATACAAGCCAAAATTTTACTAAAAAAAAAAAAAAAAAAACTTAAGTGACACCACAATCAAGTAAAAATAAAAATCACACTAGAATCAAGTAAAAAAAAAAATCATACTGTGCTAAAATCAAGTGAAAAAAATCATACTGTACTAAAATCAAGTGAAAAAATTCACACTAAAATCAAGTAAAAAAAATTCACACTAAAATCAAGCAAAAAAATTCACAATAAAATCAGGTAAAAAAATCACACTAAAATCAATTAAAAAAATTCACACTAAAATCAAGTAACAAAATCATACTAAAATCAAAAAAAAAAAAAAAATACGAAAATCAAGCAAAAAAATTCACAATAAAATCAAGTAAAAAAATCACACTAAAATCAATTAAAAAAATTCACACTAAAATCAAGTAACAAAATCATACTAAAATCAAAAAAAAAAAAAAAAAAAATACGAAAATCAAGAAAAAAAATCATACTAAAACCAGGGAAAAAAATCACACTAAAATCAAGTAAAAAAAAATGAAACTAAAATCAAGTAAAAAAAAAATGAAACTAAAATCAAGTAAAAAAAAAATGAAACTAAAATCAAGTAAAAAAAAAAATGAAACTAAAATCAAGTAAAAAAAATCATACTAAAATCAAGTAAAAAAAAAATCATACTAAAATCAAGTAAAAAAACAATAATACTAAAATCAAATAAAAAAAATCACACTGTAATCCAAGTTTAAAATTTCACTAAAACCTAAGCTAAAATTTCACTAAAAGCTGCTTAAGGAACACTCTTAAGTGAATCTTAAGCGAAAAAACTCCAAAAGTAAAAAAAAAGCGATGGCGGTATAAATGTAAAAAAGAGTCAAAATTTGTACGTCAACGATGACTCCTATCAATTACCAAAAAAAAAAAAAACCTTAAAAACAAAGCGGAAGTTATCTCATCACAACGTATCCATCTCGTAAAAATAATAAAAAGACAAAATCAATATAAACAGAATTGAATTGGGCGACAAAAATCAACACAAAACAAATAAAAATTACTAATTATCCAAAAAAAAAAAAAAAAATTTAAAATTTGTGGCAAACAATTTATCTTCATTAAAGTAACAGCTGATCGATAAACATAGTTGTCAACAGGCGCCAGCTCTGTCGCCAACCCCGTACAGGGTGCCTCCCAACACCCGATGCAACTCTGAAAAATAATCATCGACTTTTTTGCTGCACTCAACTCTTATCTCTCTCTCTTCAATCATAATGAAAAACTAATTTGCATAATTTAAGCGACGCATTATACATACACACCCACTGTACGGTATAGAAATAAAACGTCACTTAAAAATTTTATTCAAAAAAAATAAAAAATAAAAAAAAAGAAGAAGAAAAAAAAAATAAATCAACATAAATGATTAATTAGGATTTCATTTTAATGTGCATTTTTATTGTAATAGAAAAAACCTTTTAAAAATAAACAATAGCTGTTTAAAATTTAATTCTCATTTCATATTCATCTCCAAAATAATAATAATAAAAAAAATAATAATCCTCTCCACCATTTAATAATAAAAAGCAATGATTCGAATATGACCTTTATAACTGAGTCGGCACGTGTTAAAGCGCTCGAGGAAATTTCCATTAATCCTAAGGTAGATGCCGGCATATGACGAGATGCAGTCGGCAGGTGCTGGCTGGAAGACCGCAAAAGCTTTAGCCGACAAAGTGAGCGCGTGAGCACGTTTACCCGTGCCGACTCGGTTGGAAGGGTCATATGATATTTATTATATTTTATTATTAAATCGGAGATGTTGCTGAATGTAAATATATATAAATAAATGTATTTCTATTAACATTGGACTGATTTATTAATTGTTTAAAAAGTGCGTTTTTCGTCGGGAAACACTATAAAAACTCAGTTATGACGATATCGAAATTCTTTAAAAAAAAACTCCTTAAAACTTATTTTTACTCAATAAACTTATTTTCACTCACTAAATAATTATTGTTTACATTCCTTAAATACTTATTTTCACTTTCCTTAGGATCTTACTTTCACTCAATAAATAATGTTATTTTCACTCCCCAATATAAAATATTTTTTAAAACGAGATTTTTTAAAAAAAAAGAAAGATCTTTACTTCTTACAAAAAATCTAATTACAGTAAATCTTCCTATATGGAGATTTATCCAAACATAACTTTTTAAAAACTTAAAACTAAAGATTAAAACTTTAAATCCAAATTTTGTTTAAAAAAAAAAAAAAAAAAAAAATTGCGCGCGCATGCGCTGATGTTACACGCGGCACATGTTAACTCGATTAGCAAAATTTTCAATTTAAAAAACGAATAAACAAGTCAAATTTTCATGAAAATAAAATAATTTTTTAATATTTAGTAACAACATTACCGATTTAACAATAAAAAATAACATCTGGCATGTGACCTCCTTCACTGAGTCGGCACATGTTAACGCGTGTAACGAAATTTCTAATAACTCTCTCCCACGTGTCTGATTGGATGTTGGCAATTACGCGTATGAGAAAGTTATTGAACATTTTGCTTATCGAGTTAGCATGCGCCGACTCAGTTAGAGAGGGTCATATTATAAAAATTGTATTTTGTCATTAAATCGGAGGTGTGGTTGTATGCAAATATTAAAAAAATAAATTCATTTTCATTAAAACTTTACTTCTTTATTTGATTTTCAAAAACTCCGTAAATTTAAAAACACACTGTACACGTAGTACAGGGTGCTCCAACAACCAAACCGGTAGCCTAAAAACACCCTACCCTGCTTTTATCCAGTTGGTCGCAAACGTAATAATTAATGCCACTGACTTTTTCTTGACGCACCCTGTATAAAACGGAATTTTTTTTTTTTTTTCGCGCGCGCTTTTCGATGAAATTCTTTAAAAATTAATAGCTCCAACGTCGGTTATTTAATGGAAAAAAATAAATGGCGGGAATAAAAAAAATATAAATGTTGTAGAGGGGGGTGGGGGAGGGATAAAGTGGTGTTCCGGAAGTGGGTAAATGTAATTGCGCGCCACTCAGTGCGCGCAGTGTTCTACACGCGGATTTCTAAATTGCATTTGCATAAACACTAAGCGACTTCCCTCAACCAACAACAACAAACAACACACAGGAGCCGGGTAGATAGATAGATCGAGAGGAAGATGGAGGGAACCGGTAGGTGGGTTCCGGTAGATGGTGAAGGGGGGTGGACACGCCCTCCAATGGAATTAAATAGGATTGGAGAGGAAATTAATGGAGAAATTCGAATGGGAAGAAGGAAGAAAACCCAATTGAGATTTCCGATGGAAAAAAATAAAAATAAAAAAAAAATTCCCCACGGAAATTCAAACGGAAAACAAGATTACACTACACGGAGCTGTGAAATTCGGTTTCTTTATTCGTTGTAACGAAATTTTTTTAAAATTAAAGTCAATTCAACGAAGTAAAAAAATATATTTGTTCGTTATAACGAAATATTTTGCTAAATATGAAAAAAATACAGCAATATAATTTTTTTTCTTTATAATGTATAAAATGTTGTTCGTTATAACGAATATTTTATTTAAATAAAAAATATTCAATACAACAAAATAAAAAAAGGTGTTTATTATAACGAAATGTTAACGAAAATGGGGAAAAAAGATGTATTTTTTTTTTTCAAAAAAATATTGTTCATTTTAACGAAATTTTTATGTATCGTACTTTGAAAAAAATAATAATATTGGATAACTACTGTATTTGTCAAATTTTTTTCGTTATAACGAAATTATAATATAATTTAGAAAAATTAATACAGTACAACGAAATAAAAAAAATAACAATTGTTCGTTATAACGAAATTTCTAATAAAATTTATTAAAAAATATTTGTTCATTATAACGAAATTTTTGTGTAAATAGAAAAAAAAAAATGCTTTTTTTTTAAATAAAATGTTGTTCGTTGTAACGAATTTTTTCTTTAAAAAAAAGTCAATACCGGTATAACAAAATTTCTACCGGTATACGTTTCTGCAAACAAAAAATTTTTTTTTTCATTTTGCAGCATTTTAAAATACATTAATTTTTTCGAGAATAAGAAAAAATGCCATTATAACAAAATTTAATAATTTTATTTTTTAAATTAATAAAATAAAAAAAAAAAAATGACAACTTTTACAATGACGTATTTTAAAATTCGTTTTAAATTTCCCCTAATAATTAAGAGGAGAAAACGCTTTGTGGTTAGAAAATAATTTTAATTTTTTAATCTCTTTTCTCGAAATTAAATTACGTCATTTTTTTTCTCTTTAAAAAGTGCTTTATTTTCGAGTATAATTATTATTTTTTTCCCTTTCCTTACACATTTGAATATAATAATTTAAAGTGGGGAAAATCCCACGTAATTAATATTCACTTCACGCGCTCTCTCCATGTCTCAATCAATCTCACTCACTACAAAAAAATTTCCCCAAAAGGTAAAACTCACTAATTAACTAGTACAACTTCCTTTGACATGTTCAGTCATTCGATTTTCAGTTTTATATAATAATCATAACAATAAAATGAATCAAATTTTAAAGAAAAAAAAAATCGCAAATTTTTTAATTTTTTTTATTTTGACTAACATGATTTGTAATATATTTGGATTACAATCAGAAATGTTTGTTTTTAAAACGTTTTCACTCTTTCAAAGTAATTTTGTAAAAAGGTGAAAGAGCCACACTGTTTACACTTAGTAAAATCCCTTTTATGCTCCCTAAATAATTGTTCTTATTTTCACCCCTTAAACTCTTATTTACACCCCCTACATTCTTATTTTCACGCCATATACAATTCTTATTTTCACCCCATATACCGTATTCTTATTTTCACCCTCCAAAATTCTTATTTTCACCCCATATATTTTTATTTTCACACCCTAAACTTTTATTTTCACCCCATACACTCTTATTTTCACTCTCCAAAATTCTTATTTTCACCCCCATAATTCTTATTTTCACCCGCAACATTCTTATTTACACCCCCTAAATTCTTATTTACACTCCTTAAGATTTCCTTCAAAATTTTATTTTCACTCTTTAAAATGAAATGTGATAAAAAAGAAAAGTGATTGAAAATGTGTTAAAACTGACCGGAAATGGGTGGTCCGATGAACATGGCGACCGGAAGTACGGCGTGTATGATGGCGGTCTGGTTGACATCGATGCCTAATTGTTTCATGTGGACCACCAGGTAAGGGATGAGGGAGTGCGTGGCTGCAAAAACATACAAAAAAACACACATTACAATCCACTTTCAAGGTTAAAAAACAAAAACAAAACAAATAAAGAAAAAATATTAATAGTAATAAAATGAGTTGCAAAAAAAAACCAGAAATAAAATAAATAAATAAAATGTTTGGTTGAAATTTTACTTGGAAAAACAATTATCGATCTGTTGTTTAATTTCAATTGAATTGGAACTCGTTTACATTCAAAGCAAAATTATGCACTAATACTCATCGCCACTTTCTCAAAGTCATCACTAAAGCTGAACTAATGATGAACCATCATAAATTACCACTAGCAAGCAATAAAAATGTCACTAAATTCAAAAAAATAAAGCCTCAGATCGTTCACTAAATGTCAAGTTAAGAACGTAACTGACACTTTTGTTAGCATACGCTGTCAAAATGCGCCACTTAAATTATGTATTTAGTAACGAAATTGTCATTCAAGTGAAACAACAGCCACAAAAGTGGTCATTAAAATAATTTTTTTTACTCACTAAAATCTTAGTTTTATTCACTAAAATAATATTTACACACACTAAAATATTATTGGCTCTCACTAAAATAATATTTACTCACTAAAATCTCAATTTCACTTACTAAAAATCGTATTTAAAGTAAAGCCTTAAAAATTTGTCTTACAATGCACACTAAACTTATTTTAAAAATCTACAACATATCCTTAATTTATTAAAGAATACTAAACATTTTTATTAAAAACGATAAAAAGCGTTGTTTAGTGGGCTTTGAGTAAACGTTTATCGAGTTTCTTCATTTTCTATTTTTACATGGAAATAAATGGAAAGTTGTTTACACTCTAAAGGTTCAACCCCCCCTAATCTCCCCCACTAACTTTCCCTCTCTAAACCCCTTCATTAGGGTCTCTATTGCATTGTTTAGGAAAGACAAATATAAGTGCAGTTATTCGT
Organism: Polydesmus angustus; assembly: GCA_034698085.1. Lineage (NCBI taxonomy): Eukaryota > Metazoa > Arthropoda > Diplopoda > Polydesmida > Polydesmidae > Polydesmus > Polydesmus angustus. Next base: position 6,870 of record JAQGAY010001227.1, on the reverse strand, counting down.
ACAAAAGGGAGTTGTATGGTGTCGCAGGTGGAGTGGTTCGTGATGAAGGAAAGGTTGACGAACGATAATAGTGTACAATTAGTACGAGGTCAAGTGTCACCGTTAGTGGCGCTGGAGGGCGAAAGATCACGCTCGATTCCGAGTGCACTAAACCAAGTCACACTAAACGTTGTCAATTAGAATTAGTAAATAGCTTTTAAAATCGTAAATTCAATTAGATAAAAATTTTTCCTCTTCTAAAATCGTCACTTAAAATTTTGACAGAAAGAAAAGTTCGTAAATCGCCACTAAAATTAGTAAAAACTTCCACCCCCTCCTTAAAACCTGTCACTAAAATTCAAAATAATAAAAAAAACACTACTAAAACGTCACAAAAATTTAGAATAAAAAAAAAAAATACTAATAAAATCGTCACTAAATTTTTTTAAAAAAAAATCACCTCTAAAGCTGTCACTAAATTTGATTAAAAAAAAAAACACCACTAAAATCGTTACTAAAAATTATTGGCAAAAACACGTCTCTAAAATGGTCACTAAATTTGGCAAAAAAAAAAAAATATATATATTAATAATAAATAAACAATTCTAAAATCGTTACTAAAAATTAGTCAAAACCCCTCTAAAATCGGTGATTAAAATACACCACTAAAATTTTAATGAAAAATAAAATCACCACTAACATTACCACTAGCAAACCAAATTATCACTAAAATTCCGTTACAACATTCCATAAAATTATAATACAGTAATACATACCGTACCGTATTAAAAAAAGTGTGTCTCGCCAGCCTAAGCTTAGTAACCCCTAAACGAGTGATTGACCCACTTAGACTTTGCTCACTAAACTCATAAAACCAGCAACTCGTATTATTGTTATTATTTGACAAGTAAACGCGAAATAAGTCACGGAGAAAAATACAGTGGAGAAATAGAGAGAGAGAAAATATAAGAGAGGTTATTTGATGACGTCATCAGTGATGGCGGCACATCAAAGAGGAGATTTCATAGGAATCGAATCTCGCAATTCAATACTCAAAATATCAACTTTTGACCTTCTTTTTTCCACCATAATTTTATTGAATTAAAATAATTCATAGATAATTAAAATTATTTTAAAAAAACGAGGCAAAAGAAATCATTATTATGTTTTGACCTTATTAGTTAAATAAAAATTATTATCTTTTAATAAATTTTAAGGCAGCAATTACATGCAAATATAAAAAAAATTCCTGACGTTTCTGTATTTGTTTCGCCGCGGAGTGTCAGAGACTTTGCGGAAGTTTTAAGACATTTTTAAACAATGTAAATAAACGTAGTTATTATATTTCCTTACCGGAAATATTATAAGCGTCGGATCACGTGTCATTCGTCTCTTCAAATAATAATATAATAAATCTACGTTTAAAGCAAATATTTTTATGTTATTAATTAGTAAATTAAACATTTAAAAACGTTCAAAAAAAAAAAAAAAAACATCAAAATCATATTTGTTTACGTAAAAATTTTGTTTACTAAAACTGTTGACGTCATCGTTAAATATTATGCTATTAAAAAAATAAATATATATAAGGGATTTAAAGGTCACCAAACGATAAAGACCAACACTAAACTAAACCCCTTTTTCCGAGTGAATTTCGCCGGATAAAATCTGAGATGGAAAAAAATTTGATGTAATGAAACAGCTTAAAATAGTGACACTAAACTAAGTACCGGTATGAGCTAAAATGATTTCCAAAATACCCGTATTGATTTTGTATCCATTAAGATTGTATGCTGACACTAATAACGTCACTAAAGACTTTGATTTGCACTGACTTAAATCTTTCGCTGTCATTCAAACAAGATTTTAAAGCGTTGAGGAAAAAAAAAGTATAAAAAAAGTTTAGTTATAAAGAATTTACTATAACCAGACACTAAACTTGTGTTTATGAAGCTAAACGTTTGCTCGAAAACGCTAATTGTCACACTGGTATTAAAACTAATTTTTAAGCACTAAAAACGAGCATTGAAAGCTATTTTAAAACTTTAAAAACACCATTAAAACAATCTTAAAGCACTTTCATGCACTAAAAGCGTCACTAAAATTATCTTAATGCTCTTTTATGGACTAAATCTAGCACAAAAACACACTTATTAACATCGACTTAAACAGCAACTAAAAATGTCACTAAAACTATTTTAATACTCTAAAAAATCAAACACCGGTTGTAAAACTATTATGTATTAAGCACTAAAAACTGAGCTAAAACAAATAGAATAAAGCCACTAAAATCGGTTTCATAAATTGCCAAATAAAAAAAATATTTTAAAACTTAAAAAAAAAAAAAAAAAAACAACGCAATAATTTGTTTACATTTTTTTTGCTTCATTTGAAATGAAAAGTGTTAAATGACAAATCAGCTGAGGTTTAGCATTTCACTCTACTAATTAAATTCATTAACTTAAAAAAAAATTTTGGTTGAGGTTATTAAAAAATTAATAATAATAAAAAAAAAACCATAAAAAAAAAATTCTGTTTTTAAATTCAACATTTTTTCAAAGCGCTAATTGTTATATTAGTTTGTTGACGTTTTAGTGCGCGTTTTAGTTTTGGCTGAACCTGACTCGCTGATCCACTTCTCACTTTCCCCGATCCGTTCTCGCAATTCGAAGCATAAAAATGTGAATCTCGGATTTAACCAGCTTCAATTTCTCTCATAAACAAACAAACAAAACTTAACAATTAAAATTTGTTACGTTTAAAAGCACAATTTTAATTTTAAATTCGAAAACAATTAAAAAAATCTTCCTCGCGAACTTTGTACCTTCCCTTCGCTTTAGTGAATAAAGACGAGATAATTAATTTATTAATAATAGAAGAAAAAGTGAATTTCAGTCTACGGTATGTTAATCAAAATTAACCTAAAAACACAAAAAAAAAATAATCCCTTAACCTTGTTCTAAAACTACTCCCGTGGAAAACACAAAATAAGACCTCTCTAAAAATAAGCCTTGTCATGATTTTTGAGGTTGCGGACAATGTAAGCCCTATTCAAAAAATGTGCCCCAAGTGTATTTTTTGTTAGGGAAAACTACTACCGGTTTTTAATCATAATTATAGTAAAACCCAGCAAAAAGTTTCACATATTTGAATAATATAAGTACTACATGTACCTCAAAAATAAGCTCTTTTGCGTTTTTTCTTTAAAAAAAAAATTTAAGACACTTGTCTTATTTTCTGAAATTTTCACGGTATAGCAATAGCTAAAATTGATTGAAACAAGCACTAAAGTTCATTTAAAACCACCTTACTATTCTAAAATAATCACTAAAGTTGACTTCCAATACTAAAAAGAGGTACTAAAGTAAATTAAACCCATTAAAAGTCTACAAACAATCACTACGGTTTGGTTTTAAATACTAAAACGATCACTAAAGTTGATTTACACTACTAAAACAAACACTAAAGCTATTTAAACGCACTAAAACGAACGCTAAAGTGCTTAACTTCACTAAAGCAATCAATAAAGTTTGACTTTAAACACTAAAATTATTACTAAAGTTTATTTACAGTACTAAAACAAACGCTTAACTTAATCAAACCCACTAAAACAACCGCTAAACTTAATTTAATGTACTAAAATAATTCCTAAAGATAATTTACATCGCTAAACTTGATCTTCAATACCAAAACAATTACTAAAGTTGATCTTAAGCACTAAAATGACCACTTCAGAAAATTTTAAAACAATCAAAAATACAAGTACACTGTAACTACAATTAACAATATAGAGCAGCGGAAAAACTACCGGCACTAGTACATTACTAAAAAGTTGATTAGAAGCACCGAAATGGATCACTAAACTTTATACCATACACTAAAACGCACTAAAAATAAAAAAAAAATTATAAGTTGAAAACCAGTTTTCATTACTTTTCCCAATTGAAAAAAAAATGAATACTGTTTTCCAAGGTAAAAATCATAGAAAAAGTCAAGCTAAGTGGAGCACTGACTGTACAGGTGAGAATTATTAGTTGAGTAATGTAAGTAGTGTTTAATTACCTCCGAAGAACAGGAAGAGCAGCACCTTGAGAACCACCAGCTGACCACCGGCCACCCACCCGGCCACCTTCTTCTCCAAATGCTTCATGTTTACAACGCACCTGTAGTCCTGTAGGTGTAGGCCTACGCATCACTCGATCCCATCTACCACAACAACACTCGCTCTCTCTCACCCGGCCTACGCCAGCGCCACCTGTATGCACGCACTAAACACGGGGGGCGCCACCAACAAACATCAAAACTTAGATAAGAAACCTTCCTCCACTTAGCCTACGTTTTAATATTAAATGCAGAGGGTGTTCTAAAAAAATTAAGACTCTAACGCTTTAACACGGATGCGAATGGTGAATCGGCAGGGATTTTATTAAAATCAAATTTCCGACCATTTTTTCAGGGAATTGAATAGCCAATCGTCATAGATTTTTTTTTTAATCGCCACCTGGTGGTGGTTTAGATTATGAATAGAGAGGAAAAGGTGAATGAGAGTGAGTGAGAGAGGTGAATGATGGGGAAAACCGGCAATAATTACTGACTGAGGACATAAAAAGTGAAAGTTTTAAGCTTAAAAAGAGAGAATGAAACTGAGAGAGGGAATGAGAGAGAGGGAGAGAGAGTGATGGATGGGGAGAGGGAGGGAGAGGAAATGTAGGTCAAATGCACAATAGCATTGTTCTGCAATGAGCTTTTTTTAATTAAAGTTACAAAAGAGTTAAATTCAATTTCGTTTTTATGCTTTGCATTTATTACCATAATCATTTTTATCACTCTCTCTTTCCCTCTCTCTATCACTCACTATCCTTAGGAAAGCGCCACCTAATGCCAGATATCAGTAATAATAATTAGAATTGCTGCAATCTATCATAAAACCTGTCTAGAGCGGACATAACTATTTTATCAGTTTCCGCTTTAGTGAGGGAGTGTATAGTAGCGCGAGTCAGTTGAAAACCTTAATTTTTCTCTTTTTAAATTGTATAGGCAGAATTAAGGTTTTCAACTGACGCACTCTGTAGAATTATTAAAAATCAGCTCAATTAAAGATCAAATTCACTGAAAGTAATTTTGGGTTTTACAAGTTTTAATTTTTTTTTAAAAAATAGAAATATTTAAGTGGGTGAGGTATTTAAGTGCGCTTTGGGTCACTTTACATGCGATCCCTAATCTTTTTTTCCCTTCAACTTTACTCAAAGAAAAAATGCCTTAAAATTAACAGTACATGTACTGGGTTTTTCCGAGCATAGCCCCATGGGGCCTATACATGTACTCGGAAAAACCCGTTATTGATATTGGCTTTATAAGTACACATAGTATGCGCATGCGCAGAATTTGATTATTATTTAGGTAGCCACACGGTGGATTACTCACTGGGTTTAAGCGTAGAACAGCCAGGTGAATTTGATAATGGTAATGAAGCGTGAGAATGTGTGAGCATGCGCGTAGTGGTGACGTCAGCCAGATGACCTTGACCCAGTCACTCCACGCTGAAGAAGGAAACGTCCGTCACCTACGTCACTCTGATGCGCTTCATCCGTCGTCTGCTCAATCGCCTTTCAACCACCTGCAATTAAATTAATAATAATCTTAATAATTAATATTAATTAATATCATATTTATTTACCTCCTTCGTTTGTTTCCACATACCATGGGCAACCTTTGAAGAACGCGGGACACTTTTCTTAAACACTAAAGTTACTAAACAATAATAAAATATTGTTAATAATAATCTGAAATATTATTATTATGATAAAAAAAACAAAACTGCATTCATTACAAAAAAAAAATTACTTTAGTGTACTAAAAAAATGCGAAAAATTATTCAAAGTTCACTTGAAATTATTATAAAAGAGTAACAACAAAAGGCATCACTAAAAACCTATCAAACATTTAAAAAATAACACCAAACACATTTCTAAGCACTAAAAACACCACTAAACTCGTCGATAAGCTCTAAAAGCACCACTAAACTCGTCGCTAAGCTCTAAAATCACCACTAAACACGCTTTAAACAACAAGAAACATCACTAAACACGTCCCAAACAATTCAAAAATACTACTAAACATATTTTCAAGCACTAAAAACAACACTACATTCATATAAAAGCCCTAAACACAACACTAAATACGTCTTAAACAATAAAAAACACCAACAAACACATTTAAAGCACTATAAACACCACTAATAATATTTAAAACACCCACTAAACATTTTTCCAAAGACTAAAATAACCACTAAAAACAGCACTAAACACGCGTTTGGCAACAAAAAGCTTCACTAAGCACGTCTCAAAAGATAAGAAGCAGCACTAAACACGTTTCTAAACCCGTCTTAAACATCGATATTCTACCAAACGCGCCTTAAAGCATTACAAACAGCACTAAACGCGTGTAAAAGCCGCAAATAAACTTATGAAGAGGATGACATAAGAGGGGTTTGGTGCATCGTAAATGACGAGGGGCGAGGTCAGAGGTCGAAGGTAAGGCAGGACGACACTAAAGTCAGTTTAATTAAGTCTTTTCCCGCGCTTTTGTTTTAATTATTAATATCAATAGCTCATTAAATTTTTATTTCCGTCCGCGAGTCAAGGTTTCTGACCGGAAACGGAAGAGCCAATAGCGATAGACAGAACGATGCTAAAAGAGAGGGAGAGTGATGGAGAGTAAGTGAGGGAGAGACTAATGACCAGTTTTAATCGTGCTTCTTTTAATGACTTTTCGCGCTTTCATTAATTTTTAATTGTCTTTTAGTCGTAAAAATATTGACGATTAAACCTCCATTCATCGTTTCTTAATTAAAATGAAAAACGATAAACCGAGGTTTCAATAATTACTGTA
>JAQGAY010001226.1:0-15734 GCA_034698085.1 Polydesmus angustus | reverse complement strand
TACCATAACTTAAATTAAACTTAATATCAATGCTAACCAACCAAAATTTGTTGTAAATTGCCAAATTACTTATCTCTGAACGCCGAAATCTGACTCTGCCATTTAAAAGTATCATGTACGATTCACCTATGCTATAAGTAAAATGATAAGCGAGGTAGCAAGTACCCTTATAGCGATAGGGGCTTCCCTTAAACCTCCCTTAAGGAATGACTATAAATACAAAAATAGTTTAAAGGAACCCTTATGGTACCCTTATTTTTAAGGGACGACTATAAATACGACTCCGAGTTCGGCCAACGCGGTTCGGGCCGTCGGCGCGATAAAATTTGTAATTTTAATTTAAAAGGAAAGTAGATTCAAATATTTTAATTAGCCACAGCAACGCGTGGCCGGGTACTGCTAGTTTCTTATAATAATGGTCATCAACATGATGCAATCCCACCGTTGTTTGTTTGTTTACAACGTCGTAGCCTACTTGTTTTCGCAAGCTAATAGCAAAATTCAAAGATAAAAATTTACGCAAAAAAAAACAAACAAACAACAAACACAGGTTCGTTAGCTACGGGTGAATTATTGAAATCGAGGCAATTTTTTGAAAAGCCAAGAAAGTTGAAAGAGAAATACGTTTTTGCCGAAGGATTTCAATCGTGTTCAACTTAACTGCTACCGGTTAGCCTACGTTTAATCTCGCTTAATCCTGCAGTGTTATTTAACAATCCTATAAATAATAATATTGCCAAAACAATTCATCAAACCAATATTTTCTCTATAATTAATCCGCCGTAGATTCATTTTCTTTTTTTAAATTACGGTATCTACATCTACGCAATTCAAACACTGTATTCTATAAGATTATTGTAATACATGACGCCGCATTGACGCGTGCAAAAGAGAAGCCTATTATCGCATATTAAATCATAACGATGAATTAAACAACCACATTAATTTCATTAAACCCCCACATTGTAAATGAAATAAATTATTAAATAGAAAAATTTACCTTAATACTTTAATTATATAACGCTGGTTAATAATTGTCATGTTGGTTGATCGACGCAGTCAACCAGTTCTTTTCACACTGTCACACAATCATACTGTAATAACATGAATCTTGACTCCATGAGGACATTCACAGATTGTTAATTAAGGTAACACAGATAAACTTTTCGAAAATTAAATCACGAGGGTGTATAAAAATACGAATTTTCTAGTTAAAAATGTCTCTCAATTTGCGTTGTGCCAAAAGTAGGGGAGACGCTGGGTATTACCGTATTAGGTTGGCAAGTCCGTTTTTATATTATGACGCTTGATACTCCCGACAAGTTTTGTGGGAAAACACTCGTAGATTTTAACCGATTAATCACTTAATTCAACAAAAATTGTTGTATTATGTTTACAATACAATATACCGTATACGCGTCAAATTGATTAGACACAATTATTTTCTTCCATCAACATGTAGTTTCTTGTCACGTGACCTGTGAGAGGATGGACGCATTCAGAATGTGTTACCGGTCATACAGGTGGATCACTAAATCAACGAAATAATTTGATTAAAATTATAAATAAAGTTTTGAAAAATATATTAAATTGACATTTATAAAAATACATAGTTTTTTTTAATTTTTAAACAATTTACAAAATTTGCAAATACTCCTAAATAAAATATCGGTTATTTCGGTTACAAGTTTAGGGCAGGTAGCGGTTACACAAAGCGGTTACCGATGCTGCGGAAAAAGTAAGGCTCTTTAGCCCTTTCACAAGTATTAAATTATTGTATTCGTTGTATTAATCATTGATTGAGACAACATAATCGAAATCAAATTGATTTCAGCTAGAGATAATAAATAGTTTATTTTGCCAGGAGCGCTCGACTTGAAACTTTACACTCAACCGTAGCTTCCTGTATGAAACACAGCTGTCGTCGTAAATGTAACTAGGCCTACTACTGTATAGCCTACTGTACAGTACTGTATTTAATGTATTATTATAGTTAGTATTATCATTATGATTTGCATTAAATTTTTTATTAGATTGTTTGAATGGACAATGAATGGAAAGGTTTCGTATTGTTAATTTCAAGACCCCTGAAATAGATTGTAAGAAAATTATAATTTACATTTATGTTTAGATCGGTAAATTTAATAAGCTTTCCTTACCCAATAGCCTACAAGTTATTTTTCATGCGTTAATCGTTCTATTTTTTTCATATTACGAACCTCAATTAACGGTTATTTTAATTGGGTATTTTAATTATTATCTATTGTAATTGTTTCCATGCAGTTGCACGAATATGGCAAACGTATTTTCTGCTGCGTTTTTTTTTTCTAGTTAAAGTTTATAATAATTTTAATGCTATCATTTCACGGGTATAATTTTAAAAGATTTTTATACTTTTGATTGTAGATATCCGATTGTGGTCAAGAACTGTAGTGTAGTATTTACCTGGAAAAATGTCTGAAACCAAAAAGGACTACATGTTTCCCATCGAAATAATGGAAGAAATGCTCGCATACAGGCTAAAGCAATTGCCTAGTGTCGGAAGTTTCGATGAACAGTTTCCACCCGATTACGTTACTTTATATTACGATACGGTGAAGCAAAGAGATGAGCTAAAATTTGCAGAATCGGGCAAGATTCGTCCGATGGAATACACTATGTCCCAAAAAATGTTCGCTAGCAAAACGGCTTTGTCGAAATTGAAGCTAACCACGCTTCCTGAACTGAACTTAGACGATTTGGCTACGGGTAAATATATATTGGTCAGAGTTATGGAAGAATGGCACCGTAGCTCAGTTACCGCTTGTGTTAACGTGCTCGAGGATCACCGAGGACACGTCGTCAGGTTCGTTCTTTACAACTACCCGCTTGACGAAACCATTTACCCCGGAGAAGTAATCTCCATTAAAGAGCCTTACTTATGGTCACCCGTTGACAAAAATCCGACCATACGCTGCAATTCGCCTACTGATATCGTCGTTGTAAGACCCACTCATCCCCTCTATCCAAAAGTCAAGAAAATAAAATGGAATTCTTACCTTCAGGTGAACGATTTGCTCCGCGCTGATCCATGTCCGAATGATTCATTGCAATGGAAAGTTCGAGGGAACGAATTGTTCGCTCGTGGTGAATTAATTCTCTCGCGCGAAGCGTATAATATAGGGCTCGAAATGTGCGCTGATAACGATCCGATATCCAAGCATATTCAGTTGAATCTACTCGCCGTTCAACTTCGTCTGGAATATTTCGAGTGGGTAGTGGAAAAGGGAGAAACATTCTTGCAGAAATTTCCGGAAGAAGATAAAGCTTATTTTCGTTTAGGAAAAGCGTATCACATGCTCCGAAATTACGAGAAAGCGCTGGAAACTTATGAAAAATTGTGCGAGAAATTTAAAGAGAATAAAATTGGTCCGACTGAGCTAGAAAAAGCTAAAGAGCGAATTCGTGAAACTAAGGGTGAGTTCGATTTTATTAAATTACGTAAATTTTCCTTGGAAAAACCGTTCCAAAAAATCGAGTGCGCCGATTTTTGCGGTCCCGTGAAAATAACGAAAGTTCCAGGTAAAGGACGAGGATTAGTGCTGACCGAAGATGTTCGTGCAGGTAGCTTACTTATAGTTTCGAAAGCTTTAGCCGTCGTATTAAACCGTCACGAATACCTAGGTGTGCCAATCGATGGGGGAGAAGAACAAGATTGGAACTTAATTAAGGCTTCAGTGGCAATTCAATTGGCTCGAATCATTATGAAAAATCCGAAGACTATTGGGGCGAAAGTTTACGATCTCGATCCCGGGATAAATAATAAAGAACCGGTTCAACTTTTTTGCGGTCCGGAGTTGAAAAACGAACCGATCAGCAATATGGAATTGATTAAAAATATTGCGACTAACAGTTTCGATGTCGGCGGTAGAAATTTTCTAGTAAGTGGATTGTTCTTGCTGCCCGCGTATACCAATCACAGCTGCATTCCAAACGTCCGCCACGAGTTTTACAATGATTTAATGGTAGTAAAGGCTTTAGAAGATATGACGGAAGGAACCGAATTGACCTGCAGTTATCTTTCGCCGCAACGAAGCTTCGAGCAGCGAACTAAATTCTTCGAAGAACATGGGTTCAAATGCTATTGCGCAAAATGTGAAAACCGTCTTTAATTCGCCAATATTTTTCTTTACTAAAAACGATAGCGATAAAATCTCTTGTTAGCCGTGTTTTTTGTTTATGTCGGTTTACTGACACTCTATAATAAAGTGGTTTTCATGTTCACTGAAATTCAACCAAACGCCACTTTTTGAACCTACTCGTAAATTTAAACTTTTTTTTTCTATCTGTTCCTTAATTTCAAATTGACCTTTTTTTTTTTGTGATTTCTCGTTGAAACTGCAGACAGAATGAACTTATTCTTACAGATTATTATACTGGAATTAAAACGAGTTTGAAACGACCCCAGCTCATATGAGTCAATGTTCCACATTCATTACATGATTACAACCGAGTTATTTGTCTTTAAACGAAGTTTTGCATATCAATCTTATGTAGTCGATATTAATAATTATTGATTGCAATAAAACAATATTGATTACCGCATTAATAATTAATAATTATTAATAAAACAATTTGAATTTTCGGCGGAGCAGATGTGTGAGACGTGAAAGATAACACCCAACTTATAACTTTTATTATTATTTGCGTCGTATGCATTCTTAAGAGATATTTTTAAATTAATAGTGGAAAATTTACGACAGTTCAAATTATGATTTTACGCGGATGATTAAACGTGCTTATAATTTTGCCGAGCCAACATTATTATTGTAGTGGTCTCAAAAGTTAAAAATATCATGTGTTTTTATATTACCGGTACTGTATTAAAAGCCATGTTCGACCTTATAAAAAATACTCCAATAGGTAACAATCGATTGAGCCATCTAAACAAATTAAATTATTACGTAAATATTAAACTTTATAAGCAACAAAAATAATATTTACGGAATGAATAAGTTTTCTGTCAATTTGAAAGAAACCAGACGCTGAAAACTTATATTGATAATACATTGACTGAAGGCAAAATACATTCATCTAAAAAATAAAATCATAATATTAATTAAAATGTGTGCAGAGTAACTGTACAGTAATAATAATTATTGTCTTCTACCTCAATTCGAATTTGTTTGTCGTTTAAATCGATTTTAGAATAAACAGTTGGCAGCACTTTTAAGGCCTAAAATAAAAAATATGATAATTAAATGTTTAATTAAAATTACGGTAGTTTTAATAATTATAATAATGCATGGTTTTCTGGACACGTTCTCAGTAATGTTTATTTGAAACTTTCTGAATTTTGCAATTTTATGCAGTACGATAAGTAAAAGCTGCAGCAAGTATTAAAATTTGACCATGCTCCAGCTGAAAAGTGGTCCAGAAAACCAGGTAAGCGGCATTAACTCACCGCATCATTCGTGGAGTGAGTAAAACTCGAAACAAAAATTATCAATATGACATTAACTAAAATACTAATCAGATTCATTAAAAAAAATTGGAACGAAGCGAACGAAATAAAAGTCGCTCCGTGAATAATCAACAGGTAGGAACGGACGTAATGAAAGACGAGAAACGGTGAAACCACGTGATCTAAACATTTGCTCAAATCGCATAAACCGATGTACAGGTTCCGAAATTTCTTCAATCGCCGACAATAATTTTCTTCGCTCGTTTCTCCGTTTTTCAGCCACTTAATTCGCTGGGTGAGCTCTTGGAACGCGTTCCTGAGGACGAATTGAAAGGAAACGTAAATGAGCAGAGGCTGAGTGGTGAGCACCAAATAGGTGTAAAAAGTGAGAATTAAGGAGGCGATTTCTTCGAAAAGAACCAGATAGGTCTTATTGTCGTTCGACGCCCATCTCACGTAATGAAAAGTTACGTTGCGAATGGCATAAAGTAAATTGATGCCCATGAAAAAATAAAAAACGAAATTTTTCAGACGCAATTTTCGAGGTTGTAGGAGTTGGTCCACTTTTCGGTGCTTTTTCAGGTAGTTTAAAAGCAGTTGGCTCATTCGAAAACAATAGAGAAGCGGAGAGATGAAATGCCAAGCTTGCATGAGGACTTTGATCAAGAAGGGCACGATGTCGGTTAAGTTGTGCGCATTCTTTTTACCGTCGCCAAATTTCAGATATCCGTAACAACTGTAGACGTTCGAAGCCAATAAAAATAATGGTAAAATACTGATAAAATTCTTCAAGAATTTCGATGCGTTTCTGGGTTCGTACAATTTGGGTAGCGGTATTACTCCCGTGTATTTCACGACGATTCCCATAAATTTAAATATCTCGTAAATACAATTTTTAGACATTTTTTAAAAAAAATTTAGAAAATTTTCTCTCTTATTGATATAGAAGCTGTGCTGTAGTCTACTCGTGAAATGCGCATTCGTTTGCAATTTTTGTTTCTATTTGATCAACAAAAAAAATCATGGAAAATTTGAATCGATTTGCTCAAATAATTAAATACCGTAAACAATATTATCGGTATTTAGAAATAAAACGTTTTCAAAAAAAAAGTTAATTTAAGTTAGATAATTTAATTGGTTTTAAACAATAAACATTTTATGCATAAAAATAAGATGAATCGATTTTTAAATCAATAAAAACGTTAAAAACCAAATAAAATGTCTAGCAATTAAAAAATAAAATAAACATTCAGCTGCTATGCTACCATTTTTTGTCTATTTTATCTACTATTATTTATGTTTTTAATCATTATTCACTATTTACTTTTGTTTTGGTAAGCATTTTTTGTCGCAAAAATGAAAACAAAATTTAGAATAATTGAAGAATATGCAACTTTTACAAAAAATTATTAACATCTGCACAAAAGCAACACAAATTGTTGGTCGTTCCCGAAATATGAATAGAAAACATTAACAGATATTTTATTTTTGCTTTAAACTATTTTTTTTTAGGGTACATGTATTAAATGAATAATATTGGCCTTTTGAAGCCATTCTAAACTTTTTTGACCAAACAGAAATGGTCTTCACCTGCAATTTTTGGTACAGTACTTGCAATATTAAAAAAAAAAAATATTCAAAATTTGTTTTAAAAATTAATTTTTGGGATTTTTAATGAGTGCATTATTTTGGTGCTTAGATATTAAAAAAACACTTTTAGCTTAATTTCGAGGAATTTATAGAAAAAACGTTACGTTGGAAAGATTATGAATTAAAAATTGACTTCGTTCATGAAAATTATGATATAATTATTACGTCGACTATTATTCAATACTGAGTAAAATTCGTACGGGTATGACCTCTCAAGGATAAAGCGATTGTGTTTACATTACGAAGTATAATGTTTACAAATTAATTATCCCAAAAAAAACTTAAAATTAAATTATTAATTCAGAAGATTTAATTAACTTAAAATACCATGTAAAAAAAATGGTATTTAGTTTTGAAATTATTTTTTGTAAGATCGGAAATAAAGTTACAAGTACAGTATATTTACTAAGCAAATTTCGTCGCTTAATTTTTTAGTACAGGTCAACATAATAATTTTTATAAATTTGATTGTGATTGTTTTTAAACATTTTAGATACGGTAATATGGCGATAAAATGAAAAATATTATTAATTTAATCTCCCAATGCTTTTACCATCACAATTATGGCGGCAAAAAGATTTGAGGGAGCGATAACCTTGTGAGCGCCGATATTGTTTTCACTAACCTTTTAATTTATGTTCGACATAATTATTTATTTTGGTTCTATTAATCTGCTTAATAATATCATTAGCCATCGGGGAAAAATCGAATTTGTTATTTGTAATTAGGTCATTCCATCTTCAACTTTTACAAACTTCTAATTACGCACATTTCCAGTTTTTGGACCGAATTTATTTGTTTTTAAACAAAACGTTTATAGCCTAGCACACATAAAAATTAAAAATAAAATAAAAATAATAAAATGTAGTTCTCATTGTAATTTTTTTTAAAAAACTTTAAAAATTTATATACTGTAAATTATTTTGATTTATAAAAAAAAGTACCGGTATTACAAAAAGTGAAATTCTAATAATGCAAATAAATAATTAAAAAGGTTAATCTAGATATAAATATCTTATTAATAACTCAACCATGAAAACAATAAACATTGCTATGATTACAGTAATACAATAATTATTGTGTAATTCTCATAAACATTTTTCCTAATAAAAAGGTAGAATAAAACAACATAAACCTACATAGAGCGATTAAGAATAATAAATTGCCTGATAATAACAATTATTTTCCTTCGCTTCCTCGCACACCCCTGGTAACAGCGACACTACCGTCACCTGTTCTTTTTTTTATTCTTTAAAATTGTCTAAAAAATATTAAAAAAAAGATAAAAAAGCCCACTTAAAGATTCAATAAATTCAATTAAATCTATCATAAAAACGATTAATGACTCTAATTTTTTTCTTTCATCTTTTCACGGACTAATTAATGCTACTCGTAATTATGTTTTTCACACAATATAATTTAGCAGGTGACAAGGTATTAATCTTCCGACGACGTTATTTCACAAAATAAAATAAATTTATTAGTCGTATCGAAATGTCACGCTTTGCTGATCATCAAAACGCTTCATCATAAAACGAATAATTTTTTGTTAAATAAAGAAATTTTCATTTTTAGAAGATAAAAACGAGACATTTAAAGGGAGGAGAATCAAAATACGGCAAAAATTATGATAAAAATTGGTTAGTAAAACAGAAAATTATTTTTTTAAATGCTATAAATTTTTGTAAAGTGAAAATGATCACGATATTTTTTTTGGGTGTGTCACCATTAGATTATAATTTTTTTTTTTTTTAGAAAATAAAAAAAAAAGCGAGGGAAATAGGAAAAGAGCTCCGCGTAAGTGTTTGGACTAATAAAAAGAGTAACGGACAATAGAGATGTCTTTGCATATCCACTATATCAGCGCCATTAAAAAAAACTTCAATTAAAAAAAAAAACCTAGTTTTTATTCTAATTTGTTTCGAGGAAATTGGAATGGGCGGAGATGGAGAAAGTGAAGGAGGAAAAAAACACCTTCGTGCATTTTTAAAAGATCACATTTTTGAATGCAGTATATAAAGGATTTGAAACGCAATTGAAAATCACTTCGCTTTTGCAATCCAATTCTGCAACTTCTCAAGGAATAGCCGAGCCGTTTCACTTTTCCATTATTACAATGATCGCCAAATGCGTGGTCAGTATACGTATTATTTTCAAGTATTTATCATTTTTTTAATATTTAAGTTTAACATTTAAAATGAAAACACTAACTTTCGCAACAAAAAAAAATTAAATTAATAATAATTTTATTAATTACATTAATAATTACATTAATTTCATATTATTATTTCAATTGTTTCTCAGTGTTTATTATTGGTCGTTTTGGCCGTTGTGTACGTTGCTAATGCTGAACCATTAGCCAAACCCGGATATGGCCACGGAGGATATGGTGGATACGGAGGCCATGGAGGTTATGGCGGATACGGAGGACACGGAGGTAAATATTTAATAGTTTTTGAGCTTAATTTATTGCTGATTAACTATATTAAAATGACGAATTTGATTAGGTTATGGTGGTCATGGAGGTTATGGCGGATATGGAGGACACGGAGGTACTGTAAACGCGTTTCCAATAAAAAAAAAAGCTAATTAATTAATAAAACTACAAATTCTATTAGGTTATGGTCATGGTGGTTATGGCGGCCACGGAGGTTATGGCGGTCATGGAGGTACAGTGGTCACTCTAAATTTTTAATATTTAATACAGTAGTCGCCAAGCATAATTTGGTCAAATAATACAATTACGAATTGCATTAGGCTATGGTCACGGTGGTTATGGTGGCCACGGAGGTTATGGCCATGGAGGTTATGGCGGTCATGGGGGTAAATAGTGTAAAATACAATAATCTTGCACTTATGTTTCTAATAAAAATAATTTACCAAACCTTAGGTTATGGTCACGGCGGATATGGAGGTTATTAAGTTAAACTATAAATCCTCAGCAGCAGTAATAATACATAGGTTTAATTTAATGTTTGCTGTTTTATTTATGTATAAAATATATAAATTTGTGAAGAAAAAAAATGAAAAAATATGTAAATGATAAAAAATGTTTTTTTTTAAAAAAAAAAAAAAGAAACTGTACAAAATAATGATGTAGCTAATAAAAAATTGTAACTTTGATTTTAAATAATAAAAAATAAGCCATGCTTAAATATGAGAGTTAAGATATATTTTGCGTCTATTACAAATATCAATAGTCAGAATGAATAATGTATGAATGTCACAGTATGGATTATAATAATAATATTATAGGGAATTAACATTTTTAGTGGTCTACCATTAAAATAATTTTTAGCTTTTTTTAAGTTTTGATGGTATTAAAAGTTCGAATTAATTAAAAAGCACTAATAAAGCCACTTATTGACAAATTAATTATGGTTGGCATTCTAAAAAATAAAAATTCTTAAACGGTGTTACTTGAGACAACTTAGTGTTTTTTTTTCTTCTTTTTTTAATTCAACATAAAATTTAAAAATAAAAATACCGGTAGGAGAAAAACAACTCTCCAAAATACTTTCTAATTTCTTAATTTTTTTTATCAATGATATTGACTCTTAAAAATCTTAATTAGATATATTTTATTCACACCGTCATACGTTTTGTTACAAGAAGCACATAATTATTATAATTTAGACATTTGCATGTGTTGTTGTTCATCGTCATTGTCTTGAAGAAAACCTTTTTCTACATCAACAATTCTTTCTAAGTTTGAAATAATTAACCAATAAAATTATTAGTAGTCATTACCTGAAATCTTCTCATTAGTCGTGTCGTTTAGTGGCTGAATTTCTTTGCTTTCGATATTCTCTGGAAAATATACGTCGCAAAGTAACACTCGCCGCCACTTCCTGCTTAATGATTTATGAAATCCTTGAATTCGTTCAGGAATTAAACTTAGGTCAGTCGGTTCATGCTTTTCCGGGCCTTTATAATATTTAATAAAAAATAATATAGGCATCAATTTCTTTAGATCTTAAAAGATATTTACCTAAAAGAATTGATAAAATGAAGAAAGCAAACAAGGAAAATAAAAGGCCCATTGATGTATGCCACGCCATCGAAGCAGACGATAGCGGAAAATAAGTGGTCCTATTATATTAAAAATATCGTATCAATTAATAACTTTATTTAAATTTTAAATATCGAATTACCAATCGGTTGTAGGTGTATCAATAATAATTTCCGACGACGAATTTGTCAACATCATTTCATAATTGGTGTAATTTAAGACTTGAGAGCAATTTTCTTGGTTGAATAACTTCACTGTGCCAATTGGCTTAATAAGGACGTTTCCAACTAATAGCCATAACATAAATATAATCCCCAGGATAAAACTTCCAACTGATGCCTATTTTGCATAAATATAAAAAAAACTTATATATTTTATAGTTACAGGTATTTATTTTTAAATTAAATTGAATACTTTAAATTTTGCTTGTGGAAATAGCATGCCAGCCAAAAGTAAAACAAATTGTGGGCCGTTAGAAAATGATAAAATAATCATTGCCTAATACATAAGTAAATAACAAATTGTCGTTTTTATTAAAAAAATGTTTGTTTGAAATTTGAAAATAGTTACTTGAAAAAGGTTTGGAAAACTTTGAACAACTGCAATTCCAATAATTGCAATAACTCCCAAAATAAATACTAAAATAATAATAAAACAAATTAAAAATAATTTACTTTTCAACAGCCCATGATTTTATAAAATACCAATGATTTTGGCCGACCAAGTGTAAGCTCGATCACTACTTATAATATTAAACGGCCTAATAAATGTTTCGACAGCGAGAGCCGACAATCCGTTAAAATTCGATGAAATAGTGCTGTTAATTTTTTTTTAAATATGAAACATAATAATTATTATTAATTGGTGATTCGAAATTTACCTTATGGCCGCGCAAATAATTCCCGAGTAAACCAAACCCGGTAGACCTGGAAAACTAGATAGGACATCGTTAATAAAAAGTGGCAATAACTAAACAAAAATATATGTAAATTATTATTAATAAAATTTCTTATTTATTCAAATATTTTAATTAGGTAACCTGATTTGAAGAACTAATAATTTTACTCTTAATAGGGTCGCATTGATAATACCAAGAATATGCCAAAATTCCTAAATAAGTGGTTAATATATTGAGAAGAGTAACTATCAAGGTACCGTACAAGATCGCGCTAAATCAAATCAATTAATTAACACCCATTAATTTGCTTAATTAAATTTTTTGCGTTTACTTAGTGAACTGTCGGTAAGAGCTTGAACCCATTACCCTTAAAGTAGTAGTAGGGCTAGTTACACTTCCAGAAAGGGCTTGAACGAAGTAGCCAAAATTAGTCCAAAAAGTGTGACGAGTTTGGGGATTTACATCGAAGCTGTAAAAATAATAAAATTATAAATTTTTAATTTTGGCTTACTGTATTTTAAAAAATAATACAATTGTTTTAGTGCTAAACCTAGACTGTATATGAAAAATAAAATGACTAATACTTATATGTAATAATATATTACAGTTTATTATTATACGTTTTAATAAAGTAATTTTAAACCAAAATTGAAGAAAAGTAGCATACTTAAATAATTCAATCCGTCCAGAATCCCAATTTCTAAGAAACACAACCTTGAATCCCCCGACGTAAACAGTTCCAACGATTATTAATACAAAAATAGACGTAAAAATTACAATAGCCTGTAATGTATCAGCCAAAGTAACTCCTCGAACACCACCCTGTAATGATAAAAAAAATGATTAATTATTAAAAAAAAGTTTGTGGTAAAAAATATAATAATTGATTGGAATGAGTTCAATTTTACCATAGCGGAATAAAATGCACAAATTGTTGTCACCAGTATAACAATAATCCACGTATTAATATTGATTACTAAAAAATTGTTAAAATACAAAATAATTTATAAACAAATTTAAACAAGATAATGATTTATCGCATACCTTTGCTTAGCACTATTGCTAAAGCGTAAATAGCAATGCTGGTGCTCAATGTCTATTAAAATTATTTTAAAAAAGTTAGCAATTAAAAAAATTAATTTCTTACGAATCATTTTTTACCTTTTCAACAATAGTTAAAAATGATAAGGAGTAACGAACCATTTTATGAAATCGTAATTCGTAATACTAAAAACGATACAAAAAAAATAAGAAGAATTTACTATTTAGTATTGTTTACACAAAAATTTTGATCGATTCAATATTATTGGCATTTCACAATAAAATAATGGCGATGCCCAAAACAAAAATCATTTACACTTACTTTATTTAAATCAAAGCCTCCAATTTGAAAGAATACGGGGAAAATATATCTCAAGTTGAGATACATAGCTATAAATTTTAAAGCGCATTGAATAAGTTGCTTCAAATAAAATTACATGTAAATAATAAAATTGCGTGCATAAAAATTACCTATATAAAAGTTGAGGCATCCCCAAATAGCTTGAATTCCGTAATAGTAGATTTCGACGACTATTCCCACCAAACCGCTGGACGAAACGATGGTTGCAGCCATGGAAAAAGCCATTTGCAGGGTTCCTATTTTTCTACTGGCCAGGAAATACTCGTCCAGGCTTTCACTTTTCTTCTTGACCATTCCATAGTAGAGCCCGGCCGCGGACGAGAGCACCACGGCGCCCACAATCACCAGGTAGTCGATCACATGAAGTTCCATATTATTTTAAAACAAAAATCAAAAACAAACAGAAAACAGCTGTTGTTTCGTTAATTGATCTTTATAAAATTTAGCGGCGTTAATTATTTAATTGTGCATTTAATTAGACTTATTATATTAAAATATTTTTTTTGGGCCAAAAACTGGGGAGAAAAAAAATATATGTGAGCGAAGTTCCTTTGCTCAATAAATAATAATTATTTTAAACATCAAAATTTTAATTTAAGGATAATTAATTAAAAGTCCTTGTTATTTAATCCATGTGCGTTCGAACGGATTAAACGTTTTAAAAGACACATAATAGTTACATTATGCAGTTTGGATTAAAAATCAATAGCAAGGTAAAAGTTTTGAATAGAGATCAATGATACTTAATCTATGATCTAAGTTGAGGGAAAAAAAGACAATAAGAAAAATACGTGCATTTGCACTGACTGTTAATCCACGCTGACTTGCATTCAAATTAATGGACCAATTAACATGTAGAATACAAATTAGCTGCAACTGCGCGTTAACAAAAAAATTAACGGTTAATTACTACATCAAATTGATATCATATTAAATTATTCTGTAATAGGTTTACAAAATAATTATTTTCAATAAAATTAAACATGATAAAGATTAAATATACGAGTATTATATTCGCCAAAATATAATAAAAGTGATTTTGGATCCGCCTGCTTATATTTACTACCGTAGTACAGGAAAACCTCTGTACCGATACCAAAGTTAAGACCAAGTAAAAATTGCCTGCAAATTATTAAACAGGTATTAAAATTAAAATTTTCTACTTATTGTTGACTTGATATCGAGATTCCTATTAACAATTAGAATTTTAAATGGTTCTGCAATAGATGTGTTTGAGATGAGCATCAACATGGGAAATATTTTTCACTTTAAAACTATGAAATTTGGAAAATTTAAAGATGTTCATTATAATTAAATTTACGTATCTGACACCTGAATATACTGTAATTGGGGGAATAAATCAAACGTTTTATTATGTACAAAATATTTATTTACGCATAAAAATGTAGTTTTATAATTACCTGTTATTAAAACTATAGAAAAAAGTATAATTTCTATTTTTTGACGATTAATATTTTTGACACATTATTGTAGCTTATTTTTTCATTGCCAACGAGCATAATAAAACGTTCATTAACAAAACTGCTAAATTTCAGATACAGAACGTTTATCATTAATTTTTTTTTTATAAAAAAAAAGTACCCAATTTTTTTAATTAAATTAAAAAGTTATTGTTTTAAACAATTATTATTTAAAAATTTAAAAAGCTGCAAATGTTCACCAATCGATGCTGACGGGATATTCTCCCGTGAGACAAGCGGTACAATGTCCTATTTCTTGCCCTTTGACCTTTTGGATATTCATTTGGACTGCTTGGACTAAACCTTCTACGGTCAAATGCGTTAAACTACTCGCTCCTGAAATTCCAGTTAATTTACGTTAATAAAAAATTCGATAATTTTATTTCCTAAAAAAAAATAAACAAACCTATATCTTTTGCCAATTGCATTACATCTTTGTGGTTAGCAATCAATTCTTCTGTTGTAGGAATGTTAATACCTATTTCAAAACATAATAATTGCGTAATTAATATTAATAAAATTATAGTTTAAATGTAATCTAAACCTCTTTCATAATAAGATAATGTTAAAAAAAATATTATCATTGCAATGTTTTAACCACTAATTTTTCTATATTCTCAAAATTGGGTTGAAACTTTAAAAGTTAAATCCTTATAAAAAAGAATCAAAATTCTGACAAAAATACTGATAAACTAAATACAGTATACAAGGTATTAATTTTTGGAATTTTGGCAACAAAAAAATATTAATTCTTCGGAATTTTGGCACTCAAAATATTAATTTTTTGCAGGAATTTTGGCATTCTAAATATTAATTTTTTGCAGGAATTTTGGCATTCTAAATATTAA